>MNCI01006123.1:313599-331171 GCA_015680685.1 Gnetum montanum | reverse complement strand
AAATAGTTGTACTTATGTCTTTAATCTATCTAGCTTATCTTGCTTAATTACTTCATTAGCTTAATTATGAGAAAACATTAAATAAATAATTGAAAACTTTAAATGCATAAATAAAACATTTAAGCTATCTAAAATGCTACAAGGTTTATCAAGAAGTTTGTCTTTATTTCCGCACATACTGTTGTGCTCAGGTATAACAATGCTTGAATAAAGATCTATACACTTAATGACTCCTGTTGTAGTCACTCGAGAAAATATTCTAACTTTCAAATAGAAAAATTGCAAGAGCTCCACTACTACTTTGATAATTGATTCCATAAATGTAGCTAGTGAACACATATTTATAGACCAGGACAAACCCCTGCGTTGATGGGGCCATGTCAATGCAATAGATTGTATTGATAAGGCCTCGTCGATGGGGCCTAGTTGACATGACAGACCAAAACTCATCATACCCCCATGACTAAATGAAAACTCATCCTTAAGTTCTTTACAAAACTAGGAAGGTATGGGCTTATTAACTAGTTTTCAACATAACAAAACAAAACAACATAAACATAATAGTATTGAGTGCCCAGTGTACCAACCAACACATTACAAACATTACAGTGTTCATGACAC
The DNA here is from genome assembly GCA_015680685.1 of Gnetum montanum. Taxonomy (NCBI): domain Eukaryota; kingdom Viridiplantae; phylum Streptophyta; class Gnetopsida; order Gnetales; family Gnetaceae; genus Gnetum; species Gnetum montanum. The sequence continues at coordinate 330,550 of MNCI01006123.1, read as the reverse complement.
AAAATTGAACACCATGACATGATTCTTCATAATTGGAAAACACATTCTTTGATGGTATCAAGTTGTTGGAGAAGGTTAGATAGTCCTAGGAAATGGTGGCTCTTGAGGCTCTGAAGAACCTTCATTGACTTTAGGCACATGTGGTGGTTGAGGCAGCTATGGCTATCCTATTGCTACTGTGACTTTAAGTGAAAGGTGAAAAGTATCAAGTAATGCCTTCATTTTCTCTTCTTTACTACTATGATCATTCATAATCCATGTAGCTTCACTGATGTGGGCAAGGGTTGGAACATCCCAAGGACAAGGAAAATTAGGAAATAGCTCTGTAACATTGACAAACTAGGCCAAAAATTGCTTACACTCAATTTCGAACACTTGGAGTGTGTCTTGTAGCACCTAGTAGTCATTCATTCATTTGGCTAGATTCTCTGCAACTGACTTTAGTTGGTGAATTCTACCTTGAGAACCTTAATTTCAATATTTGCCACTGCAAGCTTTTGCTTGGTGTCTTTATGAGTCTTGAACTTGGCCTCATACAATAAGTACAAGCTAGTCACTTGCTTCTCAAGCTGAGACCATGGTCACCCGACAATCAACATTACCAAGTTTGCATAGTGGAGGTTGGACAACTCCATGTATTCCATCATCTCTTCAATCTGCAACTCTTTCATGTGGATTTCTACCTTGTTATAAGCATCAATCCCATCAACAATGGGTTGCCACATTTATCTACCTTCTTGGAGTTGTTGGAGGGCCTCATTAATCCTTGCCTTCACTAATTAGATATGCATTTCATTTACCTCCTTCTATAGGCCAACTTGATCTTTGTACTGAGTTTTAACTTTTTCAAATTTCAAAACCTCGTTTTTCTAGGAAAAAATCTCAATGGCCAATCTCTAGCATAAGATGCAGACCTCCTCCATAGAGAGATTATGATTATCTACTGCTAATCTTCTCAACTCGACATTTTCCCTAGTAAGCTACTCCTACTATTGATGGATAAATTCTTCTAGCTATTTTTTTGTGCATCAATGTTCTGCAAGTAATGATTTTCTGTGGTCAAGGACTCATTTTCTTGGCATGTCTACCTCAAGTCCTTTCATACTATATGCATTTTAGCTTTTGCTAATAACTAATTTAATACTACCATTAACATTTCTCCCTCAACCCACTTTAGCTATTCTTGAAGCTGCTAAAAAGCTTTATCTCATGTTAATGTAGGGTTGATAAAAGTAGGGTCTTCAATTTAGGCATGCAACTAGGCAACTTCTATGGCCAAGATTTAATTGTGTGCTTAACCCATTTCAAGTTGTCATTTTAAGATGAGGCACCTACCCTTTTCCTCTAGCAACTCTAACTAGGTCGTAGTAATGGTATCTGAAAAATCAAAGATATCTAGAATTGATTGTCCAATTCCCACCAGTCGATCCAGTAGTTCTTCATGTTGGGCTACACTCAATTTCCTATTGATTGTCCCTATGGATACTTGCACATCTCCTAGTGTAGAAACATATGGTTTAGGCATTGTAGATGCATTTAATGCTTCAATGACTTAATCAACAATGATCTCTATAGTTGCCTCTTACCCCTGGTGCTACATCACCAATACAGTCACCTCTTCACCCTTTTCCAAGTGCACCAAAAAGGAAGCAACATTCCCAAAGATTTTTGGGAATAGATGATGTTGAGAGAGACACACCATCACCTCTCAAGTAGCTAGATTTGACCTCGCAGGCAACCACATTCATTGGCTAGATAGCATTGCTCCACCTTCCTCCATCTAAATGATTGTACAAGCCACTTCTCTGAGGTGACTCATGGCTGATTTGTATACAAATGGGTCTCCACCACTAGTTTTTGCTTACTACTTTCATTGTTTCAAGAATTTCTCTTGGATTTTTTGCATGCACTCAACTATACTATAGGATTTCAATGTTTTCTCATGAGTAGGTGGTGGAGGTGGTTGTTGTTGCTCCTCTTCTATGGTCATGGTAGGCATCTTATTCTTCATCATCTCAACCCATGAAGCATTAGAAGCATGCCTAAGTATATCATTTATGTAGTGAAATATTTCTACCCTTTTGCATAATTTTCTGATTAGGCAAGGAAAAGGTAGGGCCTTTCTTCCATGTTCATTCTCCTTGAAGTGCTTCTCTATTTCTAGAAACATTGGTTGTGGAAGATTTGTTGGAAATTTTCTTCTTAGAGTGGCACATGCTCAAGTGGAGAAGGTTGTCATCTTATTGGGCCTCACCATTGAATTGAGATGATAGGCCACTTTCTTAAAATAAACTTGCTTTGCTAGTGTGAGCACGTCAAACTCCTTGTGGTTAACCCCATAACATCACTGAGTCCATTCCTTCTTTACTCTAGGGTCAACTTTTGTTGATAGCTCTACCAACTAGGTTCCTGCATTAGGCAACCCAAGGAACTATGCAATGGCTTCTACTGAGTAGGATACTTTAATATAATTGATTTTCATAATGGCTCTTGCTCTTCTATTATTTTAGAAGAGATATGTTTCTCCCATGTACCACTCTCCCACTAGAAGTGATGATTGTCCACATGGGAGAGGCTAACAGTTGAGCTCTAACATCTTCTGGAGCTCATTCAAGGAATGACCTAAAGTTTAGTTCTTCAAGAATTGAGCATTGAATTTCATAGTTCACAATTGTGTCAAGGCAGGCCTGTGTGAGTGTGACTTCTAGTCTGGGTACAAGGCCTAGTGCGTCACCTCACTATGAGTGTTCTAATGTAGCTTCTTATTTAGGAATTTTTCAAATAGATTCCACCTCAACCTCATCTCTAAGGGGTCTTTTTGCATGGGTTGCCTCAACATGTTCTTGACCATGTTCTTATTGGCCCCTTCCTCCTCTAGATCATTTCTCCCATGGTTGCAATGGTCCTTCCTCCTGCAGTCTCTTTGGTCTTGGTGCCATTTGTGATCACACATAACAATGGATTAGTAATTATTATGTAACTCAAAATGATTGGAATACCTTGTCTCATAGGGAGGTTACATTTGGCTAAGGTGTGATTATGGCTAAATGGATTTAATATTTAATTATTAATTGAATCTTTGACTTACTGAAGTTGTTGGAATCTCAAAAATTAATGATTTAATAGCATTTTACATCTTAATCCTTTAGGGAAGTTAGGAAAAATTTCAAAAAATTTCATCAAAACCTTGGGGTTTGCTACCCCCACAACTAATAACTTACCTTTGGTAACTACAAGATCAAACAATGGAATAATTCAGATAAACGATGTGAGAGTTATAAGCTCGGGGAAGTTTTGGGCTCTAAAAATTGCAAAAACTTCATGGGCGTTATAGACCAAATGTGAAAAATCCAAAGTGTTCAGTAGCATTTATACTATTTTTTTGTTACATTGATGAGGCCCAGTTGACGTGGTCTGTTGCATCAATGGGGTCTCATCAACATAGTTGTTGATCACCATTAACTTTCATTGACTTAGTTAAAACTTAAAAATTACAAAGAGATTTTGAACAATATTAGGATCAAATGGAAATCCCAACAGCCATGAACATGATGAAAATATAAGAAGAGGATGCTAAAGTCCCAAAAATTAATAAAATTAGGAGAAATGATAAAATTGGATGAAAATGAGAGTTCAAGGAGCGTAGAGTAGTTTGCACAATAGAATATGCAAAAGATAGGATTGTAATGATGTTGAAGGTAAGGGACTTAACTAACTAAACCAAGAGATATGCAAGTGGATCCTCCCCATAGTAGGCTCATGCTCTTGTTTCCCTTACATAACCCCAACTTAGGAGTCCATAGGCCCCATAGTTGATTAATGATCATGAAAAGTTAAGGACCAACCAAAAGGAATCGATCCAAAAATTCCAACACATCAAACTAAGACATCAAGCATAACATAGAAACTAGTAGTGAGGTGAGTAATGGTAGCATAAATGAATGACTGAGAAGGTGGGATGGTATCCTAAATTGAGGTTGTAAGAAGTCCCTTATGAAATATGTATTTAAAATGACCTGAGAAGATCCATCCTTAGTCCAGATCAAAACTAGCCTCTTTCAATGACTTTGCATTACCACTTTAAGACTGATCTACTCACCCAAGACACAAGAGTGCTTCCATAAAACAACCACCATTCCAAAAAGATAAGTAGGAGGTGAGAGAAAGAGGAAACCTTAGTTTAGTTAGAGGGGACCTTCAGGCATGGTTGCATGTATTTCTAGTCCCATAACTAGTGCTTGTAGCCCATCTATTTATCTAAGCGGTGTGCTTTGAATTCCCATCAAGCTTTTTTTTCCTTTTTTTATTTTTGTTATTTTTTTTTTTGAATTTTTGGATGGGAACCACACCGTGTAAATACTTTATTTGACTTCCTATTAGTGGTTGGAATGGAATGGTAAGAAGTTCATGAAAAACACCCAAGCACTCAAGTAAAAGAGTACAAGGAGTATTGAGCCCATTGAAGTCGCACCCTCTACAAACCTTTGAATATTTCCCAATTTTGAAATTGCCAAGGTCACCAATTGATTAAAATTAAGAGTACAAGGAGTATTGATCCCCTTGAAGTCTCACCCTCTACAAACCTTTGAATCTTTCCCAATTTCGGAACTACCAAGGTCATCAATTGATTAAAAAAATTTTAATGGAAGGGACCTCAAACTCCTACAACAAAGAAAACCATAAAGTTTATTAGATGGGTGGATGATGTGGACTCACTGCCTATTCTATGAAAAATAAACCATGTCATAGTCATTATACATAAAAATTCAAAAATAGAAACTAGACATCAACAATTACAATATTAAGCACAAACCATCATTAGTAAACAACAATAGTGGCACTATGTCCTATCATTTATATATGGGAAAGTGTAAAATAATGAAGAAAGCTTCAAAGGTATTAAAAATGGTGCAAATTTGGGAAAAATTTGAAAATCAAAAATTTGTAAAATAAAAAACTTGTAAAATCAAAAGCATGGAAAGCAAAAAGGGTAGAAAAATTAAGAAGCCATATGGGTCATTAGCACAGATGGCCATCTCCCCCATGATTGAGCTGGAAGCAGGAGATCTAAAAATGGAATTTTGTTGTCCATTTGTAGAGGTGGTAGTTGCACTAGCTTGTCTTGTCTCTAGGAAAGGTTTCACTTGTTGGATGTTGATAAACTACTTTTTATTTGGGCTTTCAAGTTTGTAGACTAACATGATCCCAAAGGAAAATTTTTGATTAATTATATAAGGTCCCTCCCACAATGTTTGGAATTTTTTCTTCTAGGATATGTGTGTGGGGTTCCAATAGAGAATCTTAGCTCCTAATTAAAATGTTAATTTCCATATTTTGAGGTCATGATGTTGCCTATTGAATGCCTTGTGCCCCTCATTCAAAGATAGGACCACCAATCAATTTTCATCTAGCATATTTAGGTTGATCAATCTTTCTTTCTGTGCTAGACTTAGGTCAAGATTCAAATCATAGGTTGTTGAGAGTGTATAGAGCTCAAATTGAATTAGAAGCATTGAAATTTTTTCATACACTAACTTGTAGGGAGAGTAGCCAATAGGGAGTTTCCATGTTGAGTAATAGGCCCAAAGGACATTGTTGAGTGTGGTGCTCTAATCACTCCTATATTTTTTTATGGTTCTTCTTAAGATCTTTGTGATCTCCTAGTTAGTTACCTCTACTTGAATATTGGCTTGGAGGTGGTAGGATGTTGTTAATTTATGTTCAACCCCCAAGCATTGCGTCAACTTTCTAAAAGTGGCACCTATGAAATAAGTTCCATTGTTAGAAATTAGTGTACCTGGCACCCCAAACCTATTTACAAAATTTTTTTGTATAAATCTAGTATTAGTGGATGATGTGCAATCAGTAACGACTACTACTTCTACCCATTTTTTGTAGTATTTGACTACTATGATGATATACACCTTTTCATTAGACATGGATGTGATGGAACCCATGAAGTTAGTGCCCCATATGTCAAAAGGCTCTAGTGGTTGAATCTAGTGTTATCAATCATCCCACCATCTCATTGACAATGTTCACAAGATTGGACAAACTTGTGAGCATCCCTGAATATTGTAGGCCAATAGTATCCTACCATCAAGATTTTTATGGTCATGCATCTCCTTGCATAGTGGCCTCCACAAGGTCATTCATGAGCATCTTGGAGAACACAAAATTGATCTTCATCAAGGACACACTAATGAATCAAGCCATTGGTGCACACTTTGTAAAGGTGTCCATTGATTTCCATAAAGTATTTGGACCAATGAAGAAATTGTTCCTTCTTTCTAGAGTCAAGACCTTGTGGCATCTCCTAAGTAAGAAGATAGGTGAGGATGCTAATATACTATGTTGTTTTTGTGGGCACTTGGTCATCTATTGCTCCTATAAAGATAAGTTCATCTAGAAATTGGTTAGAGAGTGGGCTCTCCTCCCTTTTATTATCCCATCTTGATCAAGAGAGATGGTAAGCAACCACATTCTTAGTTCCTTTTTGATCTACCATCATGAGATCAAACTCCTGCAAGATCATAAGCCACCATATGATATGAGGGCTCACCATGGCTTGCTCATAAGCAAGTGGATTGCACTATGGTCTGTGTGCATAAATACTTTGTAACCAAGCACATAGTACCTAAAATTTTCAAGAGCATACACCATGGCCATTAGTTCTTTTTCCATGATGGTGTAATTTAATTGTGCTCCCATAATGCTTCAGCTTGCATAGTGGATGTAGTATGGATATTTCTTATCATCCAACTATGTGAGCACTACATCCAGGGCATAGTTAGATGCATCTATCATGATATGGAATGGCCTAGACCAGTTTAGTGCTTGTAGAATTAGTGTTTCTACAAGTTTCTCCTTTAACTATTGGAATGCATGTTCACATTTCTTAGCCTAGATGAACAATGCATCTTCCTTTGTAAGCTCTACCAATGGTTTTGCAATCTTAGAGAAATTCTCTATGAATCGCTAGTAGTAGCCAATGTGTCCAAGGAAAGATCTAACATCTTTGACTATCTCTAGTTAACGTGTAATTCCTTGGATGATCTTTATCTTTTCTAGGTCTACCTCAATCCCTTCTTATGAAATTCGGTGCCCCAATACAATGCCTTCTTGGATCATAAGGTGACTTTTTTCCTAGTTGAGCCATAGATTTATTTTCACATAGCTTTTTAGTACTTGCTTAAGGTGATCCAAGGCTTGCTCAAATGTATCTCCCTAGGTGGAGAATTCATTCACGAAGACTTTCACACCACTACCAATCTGCTGTTGGAAAATACTAAGGACCAAGTATTGAAATGTTATAGGGGCATGTCACAGACCAAATGGTATCTTACAATATGCAAAAGTTCCCTAAGAACTCATGAATGTTGTTTTGGCTTGAACTTCTAGCACAATTTGGATTTGGTTATAGCCATTGTAACCATCTAAGAAACTATAGTAGCAATGCCCAAATATTGTGTCTAACACCTAATCAATAAATGGAAATAGAAAATGATCTTTAAATGTTGCCATATTCAACAACCTAAAATTGATGCAAACCCACCACTTTCCACCTTTCTTTGGCAAAATTATAAGTGGGCTAACCCACTCACTATCCATGATGGGATAGATGAGACCTACCTTGAGGAGTTGCTCGATTTCCTCCTTGACAATTTACTTCAATTTGGGGTTTAGCCACCTCTATGATTGCCTTCTTGGCTTCATGGCTATGTTGATGTAAATGCAATGTTGGAATATCCTTGGATCAATTCCTGTTAGCTTGGGATATGACCAAGAAAAGGCTATTGGCCATTTTTTAACCACTTTAATAGCTTTTCTTTTTGTTTAAGAGAAAGTTTCGCATTACTTATGATTGGTTTACCATTGTTTAAAAATGCATATTCCATACCAACTAGTAGAGTTTTCAGTTCTAGGGGCTCCTACGTAAAGTTCTCAGGGATTTTTAACTCTTCCCAATAGGTATCATCATCATCTTTAGAGAGTTGGTGATGAACTTGCTCAAGTTCATCCATGCTTTCAACATAAGCACATGTTAGGTTCTCAATTGGTTCCATGCATAATGTGTTTCTATCTAAGTTAGCTATCAACCATTGGGTATCCGCCTATTTTGTGGCTACTGTATATAAACACCATTGAATATCTATTTCTTGTGTACACTGATTGCATGCTTTGATGTATGTACTTTTGATGGACCAAATATTTTACATGCAGTTGCACCCATTATCATTGTACATGATGCACAGAATATGCTTCTTCTCTAATTATCCAAATTCATTTTCCTTGGAAATTTCCAAGGAGAGGTCCCTTATTCCCATACGTACATCAACCATACTTAACCAATCCCTTACCATAATGATGGAAAAGTAACCTTTCCAATTTTTAACCCTGATCACCAAAAAATCAATAGGATAGGACCACCCACTTACTATGGTTATAATGTCCTGAGATAGATGTATAAGGGTAGACATCTAAGTGTATGTGTCTATATTTCCAGGTAGATGTCTCTTCAAAACTAAGGTTGATTATATATAGACATCTCAACTTCAAATTAGACATCCAAGCTAGTTGTTTCATAGCCATCACATGAATTCTAAGGAGTTTTTGGAAACTCATAAAGTATAAAATAAATTAGAATTCTTGAGAAATGTGAAACACTATTCATTGAATATCAAGCATTGCAAGCCTCAAGTGAATTAACTTTGTCTTTATTATTCTCCATATTTCTTGTCTTCCTTGCCGTACATCCTTTTCAACCAAATTTTTCATGCATCGACATCGAAGTGAGTGTGTAGGTGAGCAACTTCTGGCCCTGTATTTGAAACATTAAATACTTCCAAAATGGCCTTGGTAGAAAAATCTATAGACACGCCACCAATGGAAACTGTGGTGCCTTCTTCTTTGTTGTGCCAAAATTGCTCTTCTTGAGAGGAGGTAGGTTCCAAGCCTTCTACATATCATGGGAGATGAGATTAATACCAAAATTGGAATCAAGAAGAGCTTTGCATGGCTTGTGTCTAGCAATTTGTAGGTAAATGAGAGGACTTCTTAGGTCAACTCTTTTTGTGGGAAGATTTCCAACCTTGATCCAGTCAGAAACAACATGAGTTAACATTACAATGCAAATCCAAGGTGGCATCTGGTTTGAAGGGCACTTGAAGGTATTTGACATAGAGAATGAGGCTACTAGAGATCTAGGGCGATCAACCACATTAGGTTATGAGGGTTGGAGATGAATTTTGGATTGGAAGAAGGGTCTTTTTCTAAATCAATTGTTTGAACCACTTCGCTAGAAATCCAGTTGTGAATGTATAGCCCTCGTAGTATTTTGTTGTTGCGGCTATGGAGGAATCTCACCCAGCATGGATAGAGTAGGAGGTAACTAGGTTGAGGGTAGATGTATGTGTGTAGATGGATGTGGAAGGTGGTATGGATATGATTTTTCTCCTCGAGTAGATGATGAATGTGTTTGATGGTACTCCGAAGGGTAATAGTGATGCTGAAATGAGGCATGACTTGCAAAACTTCTTGGAGAGATGGGTTGCTAAACATAGTACTTGTATGGATCTGGTTACCTGTAAGGATACTACTACCTTGGAGGTGGCATTCCCCATGATTTTGATTGGTTCCACTACTAGTATTGTTCATATGGTTGTGTTGGAGCACCACTTGGATAGTAAGCATGTTGTTGTTGATATAATTATCTTAGATTTCCTTGAGGACAAGGTAATTGTCTAGGTGCTTGCCTACGTGCTAATCAATGATTCAATGTGTACACCTTAGACCCTTGTAAGTGTGACATCATAAGGCAACATCCCTTTGTATGTTCGTATTGATAGATGTCACATCTAGTTTCATCATCAAAGTTTGTTTCCACAACTTCCTCTACAATAGCAACTTTGCCCTTACCTCTTTAGTAGGCATGTTCAACTTCTTTTCACCTCCTGGGATTATGATCACTATTTTGCTTTTTGGATTATTCAACAATCTTCATAGTAGTTTGAAATTTTTTATTCAAAGAGTCCCATAATTTATCAACCTTTTCTAAAATATCAAAAATAGATTTTTGAATGGGTAAGGTTTTCTTGTTCACAACTTCATCGACTGGTGACTCCTCCCCATCACAAAATCGGACCTCCCATTTCCTGATGTGGGGTCCCTATTATACTCTTCTACACTTTTCCTCTTTCATAACTCATCTTCTTCTTTTGTTACCTGCTCTATCAGCCTTTGGATTTGATGAGCTCTTAGTTTAGAAAGTCTCCCTTGGGAATACACCCCAAGTGTTCTTCTAGTTTATGCTTTAAGGCCAACTATGATGTGGTGAAGTTGTTCCCTTTGAGAATAATCATGGCTAGGGAATCAATGTAAGAGTGAATAATATCTACCCATTATGGCATCCAAAGGTTCATGTGTTTCCTATTTCCAACCTTGGATTTGCCTTCTCAGATCAAACACTTTGGAGTATGTCTAGTATTTGTTATTAAATAGATCTAACATGGTACTCCATCTATGAATAGATTCTAGCTCCAAGGACTAGTACCAACTTGCAGCTTCCTTCATGAGTGTCCTAGAGAAGAGCTTGAGTTTCTACCAATCATTTTCAATGTTTTGTAAGCCACAGGCATTGTGGAAAGCTTGTAGATGATTCTATGGATCAAAACTATATCCCCCCTCAAAACATGAAATATTATTCATGTCTAAGCACTTGATCTGACTGTCTTTCATATGCCTAGATGGGATGTTTATTGCCTCTACAATTTTGAGCGTGCTTTGAGTCACCAATAGAGGTTCTTCATCATGATTGTGTCCATGATGTTGATGATGGTTTTTTTTACCTCTATGTTCTTGATGATCTTCATGGCCATTGTTGTCTTGTTGATCACCTTCATCATGATTATTTTGATGGTGCCTTTTATGACAACCAGAAGATGAAGAGGAATGTTTAGAATTAGATGAAGAGGATGGAGAGGAAGGTGGACCAGCACCACCATCTTGGTGTCTACCATCACTTTTTTATTCATTATAACCTCCATCCTTAGATCCCTTGCTATTATGATGTTTGTTACTTTTTCCCAAACCTAGTTTATGAATAGTTGATTACAGGTTCAGGGTCATACCCTCATTTCCAGCAACATGTGGTAAAGAATCTTCATGTTGAGAACCTTTAAAGGGAGGATCCTCATTGTCATCTTGATCTAGTAAGAACAAGGAACTAGTGAAATTTTTTCCATTCATAGCCTCATGATGCTTCTCCTAATGTTGATCTCGCTTGCATTGTGTTTTAGTGGGATGGTAGTCCTAGGTGTCATAACCATTCATAATGTATTCCTCATGAAGATCTAGAATTCCCAACTTCTTAAGAGTTTGAAATAGCATCCTAGGTATAGATCAATTGGGGGGCAAGATGATGTTGCCCTCCATATCACACCATCATAGCTATTCATCCTAAGATAGGATGAAGGTAAAGTCTAGTACATACTCATCTAGATGGGTATATACCACTTTGCACTCCTATGGGACTAGTATTTTGATATCTTCATGCTTGTGAGAAGAAGACATTTTTCCAAAAAAATAAAATTATAAGTGTGCTTAGTAGTTATATGTTGTTTGAGAGTGATGTTGACCATGAATTTGTCCAATGATATTAATAGTATTCACCAATCCTAGATAGTGCATGTTCAATAAACAAAGTCCTCAATCATAGTTCCAATGATGAGTGGTAAGGTACCCCTATGCCTAGCCATATGAGTCACAAATCATTCACATGTGATCTGGTCAAATTGTGTGAACTTTATAGTTTCTGATGCACTAGTCTTCTAGGAAGTAAACCTTGCCCTAAGGTTATTCATTGTCTTCCCAATTACACTTGTGACGTACACTAGTATGGTTAAGTGTAATTGAGGCATCTAATTTTTATCATTTTGTATTTTATGGTTTTGGTGTTTAAAGAGAGATAAAGTAATTGGATTAACTAAATTAATTTAACTAATTAACTAGTATCTAAGCAGTCCTAGCATAAGCATCTAGTTTCACTTTTTGCACACATCCTGAACCCAAATATCCACTATTGGGTTACCAAGTGCTATGCTACTAGGCTCACTAAGCAATAACACATTTGGGATTATCAAGTAAATATGTGTTATGCTCGAAGCGGTCATACTTATGTGTTTAATCTATCTATCTTATCATGCTTAATTACTTCATTAGCTTAATTACAGAAAAATATTGAATAAATAATTGAAAACATTAAATGCATAAATAAAACATTTAAGCTATCTAGAATGCTACAATGTTTATCAAGATGTTCATCTTTATTGCCACACACACTATTATGCTCAGGTACAACAATACTTGAATAAAGATCTATACACTTGATGACTCTTACTATGGGCACTCGAGAAAAATATTAACTTTTAAATAGATAAACTGCAAGAGCTCTGCTACTACTTTGATAATTTATGTCATAAATGTAGTTGGTAAGCACATATTTATAGACGAAGATAGACCCCTACATCGATGGGGCCACATCAACATAATAGACTACATTAATGAGGCCTCGTCAACAAGGCCTAGTCAATGTAATAGATTGCATCGACAGGGCCCAATCGACATGACAAATCGAAACTCATCAAATTCTAATGAAGAAAACTAGAGTACACAAATGCAAACCAAAATTTTCTACACTCACACTAATCCATACTATCCTAACTTCACATTTGTTTTTTATCAAGATGAATAGCTAAGATGGAGAGATTTATAGGGCAACATTGTCTTACCTTCAAAATGTTTTGCACTATTAATAATTCAAAAAACCTTTATGAGGTCAAACCTTGACCATGTCCATGAAGGTTACTAGATCACCAAACACATGACTAGATCATACCAATCAACAAAGACTTGGGTAAGAAGGAATAGTACTATGGAGACAATACATGAGAAGGACAAGGAAAAGAAAGTACCTCAAATAGTTGTCCTAGAGGAAAAAGAAGAAGCTACATTTCAAATAGAGAAATTCTATCAACCTCATGAATCTCATTCTCAAACACTAATCATCCATATTGAAGATCCCATCATGATACAACTACATTCAGCTCTTGTAGGAACACCCAAGGAAGATAAGGAAGACTCCAAACTTAGGAGGAAATCCTAGCCTAAGACCTTCACTAAATCTAAAAAGGATGAATTGAGGACTTACATAAGGAGAACCAGTAGGCATCATTCACCAACTCCTTCCTCTTCTTCCTTACATTCATATATAGATTCTGACAATAGAGAAAGAAGATTGAGGGATCATGATGGGGAAAGACAAAGATATCATGAGCGATATGCACATTAAAGAAGACATCCTAATGAAGAAGAAGATAACCATGAAAGAAGAAGAGAAAGGATCACATAGGAAGAGAAAAAACAAAATCATTAGCATCAAAGAGATCATTACTACAATAGAGCTCACTAACCTGAAGACTATGAAGAACCCCAATTGGTCACTTGAAACATGATTAACATCAGGGAAGCAATGTATATTCCTACCAGACATGTAAGGGATAGGTGAATCAAGAAACTACACATGAATAATATTCCAAGATTTGAAGGCAAATGTAATGTAAATCCATAGTACCATCTTCAAGCCTTCCACAATGCCTATACCCTACAAAATATTGAAACTAATTGGAAGAAATTAAAGTTATTTCCTAGAATACTCATAAAAATAGTAGAGAGTTAGTATAGCTTCTTAGAACTAGAATCAATTTGAAGATGGAGTACCATACTAGAGCTCTTTAATGACAACTATTAAACCTATTCCATAGTGTCTAATGTAAGAAAATAGATTCAATGATGGAAGTAAGGGATACATGAATCCCTTGATGTGGTAATGGACAAATACTATTCCTTACTACATAAGTACATAGGCCATAGATTTTCTTAAAGGGAATAACTATGACACATCATTGATGGGCTAAGAAACAAGACAATAGAAATCCTTCAATTATATGCCCAAGATAGGTTATCCAAGATGATAGCTCATCGTATTATCATATTCAAAGAATCATTAACCACATGGCAAGAAAGAAAGAGAGTTAAGAAAAGAAGAATCAACAAAAGAATGCAATAGAGGTCTAGCAATAAGAAAAAGGGATGTAACAATATGTAAATCATAAGAAGAAGAAAATTTTCAAGACATGATCCAATAGAAGACTCTACCAATTCAGAAGTCAATTAATGACATTGCAACCAAGGTAGAGAAAATGTGGGATTCTAGGGATGAGAAATTTTCTAGAACATTAAAGATAGTAGAGGAAAAGACTAAACAAGCCCTAAACCAAAGTAAGGAAAAGAAGAAAAAAGAGACAATAAGCAAGAGCATTATAGGAATAAAGGAAAAGTTGTTGTAGTGGAGAAAATAATAGACTCCAATTTAGAGGATGATGAAAGATGCAAAGTGTGCTAGTATGAACATCCTAAGAAATGTTACCTTGTTATGGCCCACTTACAAGAGTCCAGGGCATATGTACTTAATCTTAAATTCGTTACAAAATAAATGTCCAAACAATTACCTTATCCACAAGGCAATTTTTGATAGCCCTACTAGAAAACATACTATCTAAGCAAGACTTATCCTTAAACGTAAGAGCAATACCAATAGCAGTGGCAAAAACTAGAAATATGGGGAATGCCATCACCAAGGCAACAATATCAATATAAATAGCCTAATCCCTATTGATACTATGTTCAACATCAAATCTCTCCTAAGTATACTTTAGTCCATATCTCCTGTCATTAATATCCACCAAAATATCATAGAGCCACTACCTCATAGATGAATCCAAATTCTTACATGTCCTAACCAATAGCTAGTTCCTCACTCCAAGCTCCCAACACTTTACTACTAGTGCCACTACTATTCATGCAATGACAACTATCAACATAACCACAAAAAAAAGAGTGCTACCAGGGCAATAATTGCACAAGTGGATGTGATATCAAGCAAACCAAAAGCCAAGAAGCATCCTTTTTTTAGGGTAAGCCAAGAAAAGATTTGAAGGATGGAAACTTCACCTAACTCTACCCCATCTACACAAGATCCTCTAGTGAACATTATGCTTTCAAAATCTGCAAATAAGAATATAACTACTATAATGCTCACACAAATAATAACATAGTGGATTAAAGTAGGAGCACTTCCCAAGAAAAGAACAAATCTTGGAAGTCCCTTAGTTTACCTCTAGATAGCATGACATAAACCATGCAAGGCTTTCTTAGATTCTAGGTTAAAAGTAAATCTTATTTCATAATAAATGTATAAGGCCTGAATCTTCCCTTGCTAAAGAAGAGTAACATTTGATTAGAACTTGCAAACTAGTCCATTGAAATTTCACTTGGACAAGTGAAAGATGTTATTACTACCATAAGTGGTTGGTCTTATCTTGTTGATTTTCAAGTCATCCATATGGGAACGAACAAAGGGGAATTTCCCATAGTCATGAAAAGAACATGGCTTAGCACTATGGACTCTAAGCTTAGAATTAAAGAATTTTCCTTGGAAATCTCCAAGGAAGATTAAGCTAGAATTATCCAAAGATGTAGAGCTCTTGTATCGTATATAGTGTAATGGGTGTAATTGTGAGTAGAAAATTTGGACCACAAAGCATGATACCACTACAACATGTAATAGATATATACAAGACATGTGTGTACAATAGGCTCTATATGCAGCATCCACTTGACAAGAAGGCATCTAGTAACTAATCATTGAAAAAGAAGTAGAATCTAATATATGAATGAAATCGTTGAACAAAATCATGAGCTCCTATGTTGAAGAAATTGATAAGTGATGAGACGCGGTTTGCGTCGGCCGTGATATCGCGTACGCAATATCGCAGCCGACGCGATATCGCATCCCCCGTGATATCGCGTACGCGATATCGCGTCCTTCCCTACGATATCGTGTACGCAATATCGCAGTCCGCCTCCATGTCTATAAATAAGAGGCAGCTCTCCCTTATTCGGGATCCCAATTTTAGTGTAACAAAGCTCTGGCAGTTTGATCCCTCCAGAGTTAGAATTTTTCCCATGTCTACCCGCAATGTGGTGAATGTAATTGTATGGTGTCTTTATTCGAGTGTGCCGTACTTGGACATGCACATGACCGGCAATAAAGATCGAGATTACTTCATCATTGCAGCATTCACTTAGTTTATTTATTGTTAATTATTTAATTTTATTTATTGCTTTCATAGCGCGGTGTGAGTACGACTTAACTACGAGCATCTATGGGTGTGTACGGCTAGTTAAGGAATCGGTTGCTCATCGCGATTAGTTTCTCATCCTTAAACTCCTAGAAGCGGAATGAGTACGACTTGATTACGAGCATTTAAGTGTGACTGCTTGGTAGCTCAGTGGTGTAGCTAGGGGGATCTACGCTTGGTAACCCAGTGGCGTATTTGGGATCTACGCTTGGTAATCCCAGTGGCGTACCTAGGCCTATGCTTGGTAGTCCCAGTGGTAGTTGTGCACGAAGTCCAAGATGTGTACGGTTGATCAAGGAATCGGTTGCTCATCGCACTTAGGCTAGATTAGATTTTCTTACCCTTTTATCTCTTAGCTTAGATTAGTTAATATTATTTTCCACTGCCATCAGGGGTAGCATTAGAATTAGAACACATCATACACCTCATCTAGACTAAACCATACGTGACATATGCAAAACTAGTCTAGATGGGAAGACAGCGAACTGCGACCTAAGGCTAACTATCTAGGTGCCACAACTAGTCCATCTGCGGAGTTCGACCGGATCACGCGTGCGACGCTCGTTTTGTATGGTTGAGTGTAGGGGTACCTCGCCACTCATCATTGGCATCGTTGCCGGGGATGGTGCTAGTTATCTAGATTAGTTATATCATACAAGGTCGTTGTAAAGGACTTAACGATATATCTTTCA
>MNCI01006123.1:158578-306262 GCA_015680685.1 Gnetum montanum | reverse complement strand
TTATTTTCCACTACCATCAGGAGTAGCGTTAGAATTAGAACACATCATACACCTCATCTAGACTAAACCATACGTGACATATGCAAAACTAGTCTAGATGGGAAGATAGCGAACTGCGACCTAAGGCTAACTATCCAGGTGCCACAACTAGTCCATCTGCAGAGTTTGACCGGATCGCGCGTGCGACGCTCGTTTCGTATGGTTGAGTGTAGGGGTACCTCTCCACTCATCAATAAGTTAGAACAATTAAGAAGATAACCTCCTTACATAAATTCATCACAGGAGGAGGATATTGAATGGGTATAGTTAGCGACATAAGAAAGGTATGAACGAGAATGTCTAGAATTGAAAGCCCTACTAGATGCACTTGAGTATCCTTTTCTAAACAATAAAAAACTAGTGATCATAAATGCCAATCTTGATAAAGAATAGAAGAGGGAACTATTCTAAGTGATAAATAAATGGTTGGTTGTATTCACTTGATCCTATGATGAAATCACTAGCATTGATCCACACATCTATCAACACTGAATCTATACAAATCCAACCATTAAATGACACCACTAACCTCAAAGAAGATTGAATCCTAAACTTAAAGATATTATCAAAGAGTTGGAAAAACTATTAAAGGTTGAATTCATCTATCCCATAGCAAATAGTGAATGGATAATCCCATTATTCATTATCCCAAAGAAAGGCAACAAGTGAAGGATCTGTATTGATTTTCGATTGTTGAACATGGTAACATTCAAGAACCATTTACTTCTATCATTTGTTAACCAAGTCCTTGACATCATTTTAGGACACCAATATTATAGCTTTTTGGATGAATATAGTGGGTACAATCAAATCCACATTTCACCAAAAGATCAAGTGAAGACCACATTCACTAGTCCGTGAGGAACATTTGCATACAAGTAAATGTCTTTTAACTTGTGTAAATCTCCCACTACCTTTCAGAAACTTGTACTAAGTATCCTCAAGAAGTAGATTAGCAATGGAGTTAAAGTATTTATGGATGATTTCTCCACGTACTAGCTAGAATTCAAACAAGCCTTAGACAATTTAGAGAAAGTTTTAAAAAGATATGTTGAAACTAACTTGAAGCTCAATTGGCAAAAGAGCTACCTAATGATTCAAGATTGTATCATTTTGGGACATAAAGTATCCCATAAAGGAATAGAGGTAGTGTTAAACCCCAAAATTATTTCAGTTTTAACCTCATAAAACAACATTTTTATTTTTATTTTGTTTTTTTATATATATCGAAGATAATTGATTCCAATAGCTTAAATCGATAAGTACTAGTTTCCCTCTTTAAGCTTGATTGTCACAAGTAATCATAGCAGTGATGCAAACTAATATTAATTTCATCAATTTACATGGCATTAGTTATAAGGATTAATAGCTTAGTTTAAGTGGACCAAGCCTAGAAAAGCAACCCAAGATATCAATGTATGTCAAAAGGGATGATTTGTTGTGATGATCGAGGATGGTAGAATCAGCGATCTACTTCGATGAAGATCTAAATTGATTGATATCAAATTCTTTAATACCAGTTGATTATCCAAATGATTATTTTTGTATGACATTCATACTATAAATAAGGGTCTCAAATTTGTATCTCACCAAACAAGAACTTCTTGTTGAATGAGATAAGAAACATAAGGAATAGTCCCTTCACAAAGTAAAAAGGTATATGAAAATGAATGGAAATATTTATAAGATATGTGCTGATGGGTTAATAAGATGGTGTGTTCCAAAAGAAATTCAACAAAGAGTCCTACAAGATGCACATGAAGGATCATGTGGTGGTCACTATGCAAGACAAAGGATAGCACTAAAACTAATGATGGTAGGTTACTTCTATCCTATCATATTTAGGGACACACTTCAATTTACATAATCTTGTCAAAAATGCCAAAGGGATGGAGGACTAATAGCCATAAATGAAGAATCATAATAGTGGATATAACAATTGGAACCTTTCAACATTTGGAGAATTGACTTCATGAATCTCATCACACCGATGCCAAATAGAAAATCCTATATTATAGTAACTACCGATTATTGCACAAAGTGGATAGAAGAAACTACAATTAAAAATTGTATAGCCACAAAAGTTACCAAATTATTTCAACACTATGTGGTATGCTCATATTAAATAACAGGACTTATTTCATAGGAGATACATCTAAGAAGCTAATGCAACAACTTGGGATGAGTACAAGGCATCTCTTCCTCTCTGCAATTTCATATCACAAGTTCATATTATATCTATATTTATAGCATAGTCTCTCTTGATTTTCCATTGATTAACTTTAGTAATGCCTAGATTACAAGTAAAATATAATCCAAGTTACATCTTGTGCTTAACTTTAGTAATGTCCATATTATAAGTAGAAAAGAATACAACATTGAGTTAAATAGCAACTCAATTCTATGTTTACCAATTTTCCCAAAACAAAAACAAAAGGAGAAATATCAATTTGCAAAAAATAAAAAGAGAAACATCATCGAGAAGTAAAAAAACACAAGATAACTTGTTATCAACACAAAAATCTCCACCTTGACAACAAACTCACTCTACCTTGTCCAAAACATTTTTCCATCTTTCCTGCAAGCCTAAGAAGTCCAAGCACCACTTGAACTTCTTTAACAATACTGGCTTTGCTAACATATCTACACAATATGCCCTACAACCAAATAACTTCCTTGCAAGCTTCTGTATTAGCCATGTACTCTACTTCAATGGTAGACAATGCTACAACATATTGTAATTTTGACATCTAACTAATTTGACCTATTGTAAGAATAAAGACATAACATGTGATGGATCTTCTCTTATCTAAGTCACTTGCATAATTAGAATTAACAAAACCCATAATCTCACTATTACCTTTATTATAGGTGATACAATAATTCTCAGTGCCCTTTAAATACCGAAGCATGCATTTTACTACAACACAATGGCTTTTACTAGGATTTGCCATAAATTTTCCAACAATTCCAATTGCAAAAGAAATCTCTAGTTTTGTACATACCATGGCATACATTAAACTTTCTACTATGTTTGCATAAAGCACACGAGACGTATACTGCTTTTCTTCTTCTAAACTAGGACTTAAATTAGAAGAAAGCTTGAAATGAGTAGAAAAATGGGTACTTACAGGTTTAACATCTATTATATTAAAATCCATGAGGATTTTTTGAATATATTTTTCTTTTGAAAACCATAGCTTACCATTTCTTCTATCTCTATGCCCAAGATTTGATTTTCTACTCCTAGATCTTTCATATTAAATGGCCTAGGTAAATGAGCCTTTAACTATTTGATTTCCAACCTACTTTGGCTTGTAATAAGCATGTCATCAACATATAATATCAAAACTACAAACATGCCATTGGCACTAAATCTAGATTTATACATAATGCTCATATTTACTCTTTTGGAAATCATGGCTCAACATGAAGAATCAAACCTCCTGTACCATTGCCTAGATGATTGCTTTAGCCATACAATGACTTCTTGAGTTTGCAAACCAAATCTTCCTTGCCTATCTATACAAAACCTTCTAGTTATTTCATATAAATTTCCTCATCCAAGTAACCATGCAAGAATGTTGTTTTTAAATTTAATTATTTTAATTCCATATAAAATAAAACTAAAGCCAACAAAATCCAAATAGAAACTAATTTTATATCTAGTGAAAAAAATTATGTGAAATATATACCTTTCTTTTACGAATAATCTTTTGTTACCAATCTTGATTTATACCTGTTAATTTCACCATCCACTATTTTCTTTAATTTGTAGATCCATTTACAACCAATAGCTTTCTACCTTCTAGAAGCTCCACTAAAACCCATGTTTCATTTTTCTTCCAGGAATTGATCTCCTCTTTTATTGATTCTTTCCATTTAGAACTAGAAGCATCTCCTATAGCTTCTTGATATGTGTCTAGTTTTGTTCCATCTAGAAATAATGCAAGTGTAACATAATCTTTAAATTTCTTAGGAGAAACACTTACTCATGTAGATCTTCTTGGAGGCTATGTAATTGTATTTCTTTCTATCTCTTCATCTAACAAACCTTCTTCAAGTAACTAAAGCTCTTTTTGTTGTCTATTTGAAGATGACTAAGTCTCCAACTTAATACTATTAGAGGATTTATGAAAACTATATCTCTTTTATAGATGATTTCATAGTTAGTAGGATCCCATAATCTATACCCCTTAACATCATCTTCATAACCAACAAACATATACTTTCTAGATTTTGGATCTAATTTTGGACGTTGATGCTTTGAAACTAGAGCATATGCTATACAACCAAAAACTCTAAGAAAAGAATAGTTAGAAGAATAACCTATCCATACCTCTTCTAAATTTTTACAATTTAGTGTAGTTGCTAGTGATCTATTAACTAAGAAACATGCTATTGAAACAGCCTCTACCCAAAACTCCTAATCCAAATTGCCATTGCTCATCATGCTTCTTCCCCTTTCAAGAAGAGTTCTTTTCATGCATTCTAAAACTCTATTTTTCTTAGGAGAATAGGCCATTGTCTTATGTATTTTAATCCCAACTTCCCTATAATAATTTTCAAATTCTATAAAGTTGAACTCTCCTCCATTATCTATTCTCAAATAATTAATTGATTTAGCTATGCTCTTTTCAATCTAAGCGTTAAATTGCTTAAAAACACCAAAAAAATCATATTTATTTTTCAACATATAGACCCAAACTTTCCTAGAAAAATCATCAATAAAGCTAATAAAATATAAATTGCCTCCAAGTGATACCTTAGGTGATGGATTTCATACATTTGAATGTATATGATCAAGGATATCTTTGCTTTCATGCTTCCCTACCTTATATTTATTTCTTGATTACTTTCCAAAAATACAATGTTTACAAAATTTTAAATTTAGAGATTTTAGTTTTGGGATCAAATTACACTTTATTAAAATCTATAATCCTTTCTCACTCATGTGATCCAAACATTGATTCCATAAGTAAGAAGAATTTAGATTCTCAACAAAAGCTAAATTACCAAAGTTTCTTTCTGTAGCACCCTATAACTTGTAAATATTATTACCAATTTATTACCTTTCATCACTACCAAGGCCCCTTTAATAATGTTCAAAATTCTCTTCCCATCATTAAATTCATAACCTTTTTAGTCTAACCCTCCTAAAGAAATTAAACTCTTTTTCATATTAGATACAAATTTTACATCTTCTAGTATTTCAACAATACCATCAAACATTTTAATTCTAATACTTCTCTTCCACATAATTTTACAAGAATAATCATCACCAAGATGAATATTCATAATTGATAAACCAATATCTACGTGGACACATGTGGTTAGAAGCACAGAATCTAATAATCAATCATCATGATATTGAATACTAGCATAAGCAGAAAGAACTTCATTAACAATCATACCTGAATCCTAAATAATCAAATTTTCTTCTTTGGATTTTCCATCAAATTCCTTGTTTTGGTCTTTTTGTTTACTCCAACATTCCTTTTTAAGGTGTCCATTTTTACCATAATACCAACAGCTTGCTTTAAGTTTCTTACCTCTTGATTTTGATCTTCCCTTGGATGATTCAGTTTTTTCCATCATTCTTTCCCTTTCCACCAAAGCATTAGAAGCTTACTTAGAAATTGAAGTAGATGCTCTCCAAATTTCTTCCTGTAACAAAGCTGAAATAACTCCTTCCAAGTATATATCGTTCTTTCCATACATTAATGTTGTGACAAGAATACTATAGGATGGTGGTAATGATTTAAGTAAGTAAACTATCTGATCCTCATCATCTATATTAACATCCAAATCTAACAACTTCTTTATATAAGAATTGAAAGTATTTAAATGTTCATAGATACTTACACCTTCTTTCATTTGTAATGTCCAAAATTTGAACTTAACTTGGACATAGTTTGAGGAGCACTTTGTCATATACAAAGATTCCAACTTTATCCATAAGTTTGCTATAAAATTTGTCCCACTAGCATTGTGCCTCACTTTATTTCCCAAGCACAAACGCATGGTAGCAAGAGCCTTCAAATCAATTTCTTTCCAAGTTTAATCATCCATAACATTAGGTATTTTGCTCTTGCCATTGAGAGCCTTATGCAACCCTTGATGCACTAGCAAATTTCACATCTTCATTTTTCACTAACCAAGGTTTCCTCTACCATCAAATTTTTCAATGTCAAACTTTGTAGTTCCTGACAAGCTAGCTATTCATGATAATTCCTAACCTTAGCTCCGATATCAATTGTTGTAGAAAATGATAGAAACAAAGGATTTGATAAACTATAAAAATAAAGAGAAAAATAAAACACACAAGATTTACATGGTAAACCCCTTCAATGTGAAGGTAAACATCCACAGGGCAAGGCAAAAGAAGTTTATTCAGGGTGAATGGGTAAGTACAAGGCTTCTCTCACTCTCTATAATTTTACATCACAAACTCCCACTATGTCTATATTTATAGCATAATCTCTCTTGATTTTTTGGTACTTAACTTTAGTAATGCCCAGATTACAAGTAAAAGAGAATCCAAGGTACATTTGGTGCTTAACTTTAGTAATGCCCATATTACAAGTATAAAAGAGTACAAGCAACATTCAGTTAAATAGAAATTCAATTTTATGTTTACTAGTTTCCCAAAAGAAATAAAAGCAGAAACATCAATTCTCAAAAAACAAAAAGGAAAACATTAGAGAGGAAGAAAAAACATAAGATGACTTGTTGTCAACTCAAAAAAACTTAACATTGGTTCTAGTTTACTCAATGCCATCCAAAATGTATATAGAGATATAAGTTTTGAATTAAAAAATGAAGAAACTACATAATCTTCTTAGTTTTATAGTAATATAAGAGTAAAGTAAGGTTGTTTTATTTCACCAACTTTGTTTAGAATATTTATTAATGAAATAGAATAGTAGATTAAAGAGGTATCTATAAATCATATTATTAAAGTGGATCAATGATGGATACGACTTTTAATCTTTGCAAATGATGTAGTACTAATAGCAAATTTTGATACAAGGTTAAAATCAATGTATCATCAACTATAAAAATTTTGTGAATGTATAGAAATGAAGGTGAATAGTGACAAAACAAAAGTGCTAATTTGTAGAGCTAATAAGAGAGATTACTCTTTTTAACTAAATAATAAAAGACTTAAAATTATTTTTGCTTCAATATATTTTAGAGTAGAATGCTTTCAAAATTATAAGAGGAAGTATTATATATCACAACAAGTTACAAATGGATGGAAAGCTTTCTATACAATGAAGAACAAATGTAGCAATCATAATATTTAGACTTAGATAATTTGAAAATATCTTTTTCAAACAATTACAAAAACTATAGTGCTTTATGGATGTGTGATGTAGGGCTTGGGTCTTGATAAAAAATCATGAATTTTTTAAAAAAAACTTCAAAACCATTTTTTTTGGATGAATTAAAGGTAAAACCATAAGTCCCATATGTAATACTTTTATTAGAAGCTAATTTGTTGCTACCAGAAGATGAGAAAATGTATTAGTTTTTAACATTCTACTTGAAAAATAAAAATGGCAATAATATCTTCAAATGGATCATCAAAAAATCTCACCAATAATGATAATTCCATGAAGGAAAATTGTGGATACAAAAAATAGGGTATTGATAATATTAATGGAATACTAAATTTAAAATAAGCTTAGAAACTTGTTATCAAGAAAGTTTAAGAGATGGGAAAATGAGGCACACATACCAAAAAACCTTCCATTTTATTCACAAAATATTAGAGGTGGAAAACTTGATGAAATAAAATATTTATATGTAATAATTATAATATCTGTGAGAGAAATAATTGACATAATAAAAATGAGATCACACCATCTAAGAAAGTCCTTTTTTCAAATATCATATCAACAATATTGTAGGTCATCCTACTTCATCATTAATGCAATCTCTTAGGATCTGTGTAGACCTATAAATACCAACACTTGGGTGCACAAATAACAACTTTTGATTCCAACCCTTTGCCAAATTCTTGCAATTTGTTTGTGTAGTTTTAGTAATAGAGTGAATGCCCGCAATGTGATGTCAAGCAATTGACTAGCATCTTTGTTCAAGTAAATTGTACTTGGGTATAGTTTATGACTAGTAATAAAGATCGAGACTATTTTACATCATTGCATCATTCCTTAGTTCTTTTATTTTTTTGTTTACTTAGCATAATTTCTTGTTTTCCTAGTTTAATCATTTACTTTCCAAAGTACTTTACTTTTATGCTTAGTATTAAAGAGGAATGGATATGACTGAATTCAAGTGATAAGTGTGATTGCTTGGTAACCCAATAGTGGTCTTGCTTGATTCACTCAATAGTAATTCTACTTATTAATCCCAGTGGCAATCACATAAGCCCAAGGTGTGTATAATAGACTAGAACCAAATATTCATCACTCTAGGCTAGGATAGCTTGGTATTTTTATTATTATTTTAGACTTAGACTTTTAATCTCATTTTAATCATGTTTACCACTAGGAACATTAAGAGCCCTACAACATCATCTATCATATGCCTTACTAAGAGTTAAACCATACACTATGATTTTACTAACTTGAAGTGGAAAGACAATGATCACAAACTTAACATTAATTACTAACATAATTACATTGTTCATCCATGGATTACAATCTAGTCTCATGCAAGCACTCATGACTTTTATGATAGAGTGTTGAAATACCTTTACTACTCATCATTGGCACCATTACTAGGGATGTGTCAATGTGTGTTGAGTAGTTGATCTTATAAAGCTCATTGTATCAAGAACCACAAAGTTTACCTTTTACATTTTTAATCTATTCTAATAACACACATACAACTAAGTGTTAAATAAATAATATGGCTTCAACACTTAAGGAGAAGTTATCACTTGCTAAAGAGCTATAAAGGAGTAATGACAGAATACACGATGATAAATGCTAGAGTATGCCTATGTAAATAACGATCTCATACACTCATACTGATCCCTAAAATCCTAATTTTACATTCATCTTTTACTAGGATGAGCAAATAAGGTGGAGAGACTTGCAAGGAAACATCATTTTTCCTCTAGAGCATTCAACACCATCCATGCTTTAGGCACCCTTAATATGAATGAATCTGAGTCATGCACATGAAGGGTATCATGTGACCAAACACATGACCAAGTTATATCAACCCATAGAGGTGCAAATACAAAGAGATGCTACTGTGGAGACAAGACACAAAAATAGCAAAGGAAATAAAATCAATCCCAATGTTGTCCTAGAGAAAATTAATGATGATGCATTCTTAATAGAGAAACTCCACCACAATCATGAAGCCCACTTACAAATGCCTATTATCTATATGGAAGAGCCTATCAAGATACAATTGCATTTAGTCCTTACAAGGACACCAAGAAGAGAGGCAAAAGACTTTAAACATAGGTAGAGCTCAAGGCCTAGAGCTTCTATAGAATCAAAAAGGGATGAATTCTAGAGTCACAAAAGGAGAACCAGTCAACATCATTCTCCAACTACTTCATCTTTCTCCTTGCAATCATTAATGGACTCTAATAAAAGATAACAAAGACTTAGATATCATGACAAGGAGAGATGTTAGGATCATGATAGATATGAATATCATTGAAGGAATCTTGATGAAGAATAGTATAAGTATGAATCAAGAAGAGACAAGATCAAGCACAAAGAGAGAAAACATTATGAGCACCAAAGGAACATCACTACAATATAGTGTACAAACCCAATGACTATGAAGAGTCCCTGTTGGCTACTCATAGCATGATCGATATCAAAGAAGTAGTCTATATTCCAACCAAGCACAACACCATGTTCAAGCATTCCATGATGCTTGTACTCTTTAGAATATTGAATGTGATTGGAAAAAGCTCAAGTTGTTTCCTAGGATACTTATCAAAGAAGTAGAGAGTTGGTACAAATCATTGGAACCAAAATCAATTAGGGGATGGAGTACCATGCTTGAACTTTTTAATGAAAAATATCAAACTTACTCAAGAGTGTGTAACCTCAAAAAGGAAATCCAAGGATGGAAGCAAGGACCACATGAATCCCTTGATGCAAGAATGAGCAGATACTACCCTCTTCTTCATATATGCCCAAGCCATGGATTTTCATAAAGAAAACAACTTAGGCACATTGTAGATGGGTTAAGGAATAAAACTAGAGAAACCCTTGGGGTCTATGCCTAAGGACGTCTATCAAAGATGACTGTCCATCAAATCCAAAGATTAATAGACCAGGCGGCAAAGGAGGAAAGAGAGTTAAAAAAGAAAGAATCAACTCAAGAGTATAACTGAGATCCATCAATCAGAAAATGGGATGTACAAATGTGCAACAAGAAGGAAGAAGAAACCTTAGAAGATGTGATTCAAAAGAAAACTCTCCCAATTAAGAAATCTATCAATGATATAGCAACAAAGGTAGAGAAGATGTGGGACTCACTGGATGAAAAGTTCACTACATCCATCAAGATAGTAAAAGAAAGAACTAAATAAGCACTTAATAAAGGTAAGATAAGATGAAGAGAAGAGATAATGGACAAGAAGGATATAAGTAGAAAGGGAAAGTTGCTACAATTGAGGTGTGTATTAACTCTAGTTTAGAAGATGCGGAAGGATGCAAGGTGTGCTAGTATAAACATCCTAAGGGATGTTACCCTATTATGGTCCACTTGCAAGAGTCTAGGACATACGCACTCAATCCAAAGTTTGTTAAAAAGAAGATGCCAAGATAGTTACCTTATCCTAAAGGTAATCTCATACAACCCTCCCAACCAACTTACTACCTAAGAAAACCCTACCCTTAACCACAAGAGCAATACCAACAACAATGGTAACAACCACAAGCATGGGCAATGCCACTGCCAAGGCAACAGTATCCATATAGACAACCAAATCCTTATGGATATTATGTACAATGTCCAATCTCTTTTGTAAATACTTTAGTTCACACTTCTTCTATCTATTACCCACCCGAGTATTGTAGACCTACCACTCCAAGGATGGATCCTAATCTCTATGCACATCAACCATCAACTGGTCCATCAAACTAACCTTCCAATTCTTTACCACCAATGTCACCACTAGTCATGTGAGGGGAATTGCCATCACAACCTCAATAGATAATTGCTACAAGGGAAATGAATATATATAGAGAGGATCATACTAGAAACACTAAAGGAAAATTGAGAAAATATCCTTTCTTTAGAATAAGTCTAGAAAAAGTTGGTAGAGAAAGAAATTCATTGAATTATGTTCCTTATATGAAGGATCCCCACACAAACACATTGCTTCTCCAAAAATCAACTCAAAAGATTATGACTATCATGATAACTAAAATGATATCAAATTGGATAAAGGCAAGAACCCTTCATAAGAAAATAATTTATCCAAGGATTCCTCTAATTTAGCTGAAAATTGCTAGAAATTCACAATGCAAGGCTCTACTAGACTCAAGTTCCAAAGTTAACTTGATATCTCAAGAAACATACAAGGCATGAAACCTACCACCTTTAAAGAAATGCAACATAAGATTTGAGCTAGTAGATTGATCCATCATCGTTCCTTTGGGACAAATAGAAGATGTGATGACCATTATCAATGGGTGGTCTTATCTAGCAAATTTTCTTGTAATAGACATGATAAATGATAATAGGAAATTTCCTATCATTATGGAAAGAGCATGGCTTAGCACAATAGATGCTAAGTTAGGAATAAGATATTTATCCATGGAAATCTCTAAGAAAGATGAGCAAGGAGCCATACATGAACAAATAATTCCATGCATTACTAAAGAAAATGAAGGGTGCAATTGTGAACCAAAACTTTAGAATGTCAACACAATCCTTATGCTAGCTCATAACAAATGGGAGAGACAAGTGTGTAAACAAGAAAAAACCAGGGCCACTAAAACAAATTCACATAGTGCTTGAAAACTAACAACATAAAACTATCCAAAACATGCATGGAAACATCTAATCCACTTATTAGCTCCTACCCTAAGAAAATGATCCAAATTGAAAACTCACATAAGAATATCCTAAACTGTAATCATATACCAATGGATAGTGGAAATGGAAACTTAAAATTTGAATTTAAGAATAAACAAGAAAACATAGTTGGACCTTCTGAAATGAAAACATCATTTAGTCCAATGGAATATATGTCCTTAGAAGATTAGAATTCAATTATCATCAATATTACATGGGATAGTAACTGAAAAACTAAATCACTCAAGATAATAAATAAGAAACCTAGAGTGTATGATATTAGGGATCTAGGGTCCATTTTTCAAACACTCATCCATGAGTTCAGTCATGGGGAAGATGCCCTATCATGACTTAGGAATTGATAAGTGCTTTTCAAACTTTTTGTTTAAAAATTTTTTAGTTTACAATTTTTTGTTATACTTTTTAAATTTCTTACCAATTTTTCACATTCTTTGACATCTTTTCATTCTTTTATACTTTTCTCATTTCTTAATAATTTTATATTCTTTAATATCTTTCAAATTATTTCTCTTATTTTCCATCCTTTAGCATTTTTCTATAATTTTTCATTATTTCTCTTATACATATTTTTTTTATTTTTCCAATAAAGTGAAAGGAATAAAGCAAGATGTAGTCCCAATAAGATGAATATTACCCTATATTATCAAATCATAAAGGATTGATTACATATACAATGAGATCACAACATCCATCCACACATTTCCAACAATAAAAGGTTCTTACCATGGCAATAATGATATTCTTGACATAGTAAAACTAAAATAAACTTATGATCATTATGCCTAGATAGAAGAGTGAAGAGCCAAGTATGAATGAAAAGGATGTGACATCAAGGGAACTTGTGGATTTTCTAGGACTACTACTATGAGTTTTATCCTATTAATAAGGATTTATTATTTTCTTCAGTTCTAGCAAAAAATGAATTTAAGAGTACAATAAGTGCTACCTTACCATGTCACTAGAAAGACATGTTACCCATGCCTAAAGATAATCCTTTGGTAAACATCGATACAGTAAAAATAAAATAAAAAGCACAAAATAAAATTTCTAGGGTGTCTTACTAGAAAGACATGTTACCCATGCTTGAAGATAGACAACTTCTCAGAAATCTAAAAAAATAAAAAGTGTGCTATTAATAAACTCCTTCCTTGTACTACATTGCCAAGTGGTGATACTCCTTGCAATAGTGGTAGTCTCGTGGTTGTTAGTCCTAGGAATGAAATAATGTGATGTCACTAGAAAGTGGTTTAGGCTTACTTTAAATCTTAGATGGAAAGGCTAATGATTACTTTAATCATGCATCACACATAAGGATTCATTATGCTTATGTTAAGACACCTTACATCTTGATTTCTACAATCCCTTCTACATTCCAATTCACCTCACTGGCATATTTAATCATAACTTTATGGTTTTGTATAATATAGTATTATTTTCCCAAGTTGGTGATATTAACATGTGTGTTTTCTAAACAGGTATGTCATACATTCAACTCCTTAAGTTCCTATGGACACTTTTAGATGTGGTTATACAAGGGCACTAAGAGTTGAAGCCTGCTTTGAGGAGGACCCACTTGTATAACTTTTGTATCTCATACTTGATGAGCAATTCCACATCATCTTATGCCTTCAAGACACTTTAATACTCAAAGAAAACTTCCCACAAAGGTCTATAATCTAGCCATATATTAAAAATCTTCAATCCATCTCATATATACCCAATAAACTTTCATTGCCCAAGATCTCTTCCTTATACATTTTCAACACCAATTTTTTGAATTTCAAGCATCATTTATGATTTATAATCCTTTAGACAACCTCTGTGTCCTCCAAATAATCCAATTAACTTGTTTTTTTTAACAAAAATTGCCAAAAATTTTAAATTTTTTAAGGGTGCCATCATATGACCTATGATGTCGTAGCTATGATGTCATATCAATGATGTCGAACACATAAAAATGTTATATATACGNATAACTAACTAACCAAATTTGTGCCAAAGAACTTAATTAATTCTCCTAACTAACCATATCAGCCATCTAAGGGTACAATAAATGAATAAATGATAACTGTAAAAGGTTAAAATAATTAGAGATATAACACTTGGGGATTTCTTTTTGAAATTTTTTCTAATTTTGCAATCATAATAAAGATCATAACTAGCAGGAAAGATAAGAGCTTAATCAAAGCAAGAGTACAAGAAGGATCATGAACTATTAAGAACCAATTTAAACACTTTGGTAATCCTAAACTCTTAATGATTGTAGATGGTCCCAAAGAGACCAGCAGCTGAAGGACATTCACAACCAAGTAGTGAAAGACTAAGAGGTTGTGGAAGATGCCAAGCGAGAGAACGAACCCATAAGCTGAACATGCAAAGCAAGAGGCTCAATCATTCAATATCCATCAACAAACTCCTACCATAGAATAATTTGCACAAGAAAATGTGGAGGCACCACTAGCACCTAAATAGGGACAACATCTCATGATATCTGCAGATTGTCTACATGCCATTCAAGAAAAGTCCATCATGTCCATGGTCATTGTGAAATTAAACTTTGGCCCACTCATGGAGTTTACTCTAGAAGTTGTTTGAACACAACTCCAAGTGTCTCCACTATGGCCAACATTATCCAACAATGTAGAATGGTACTTAGGAGAAGTTTATCAATTCTAGTAGAACAAACAAGATGATGCAACAATGAAGATAGAAGAAATTTCCGTGTCATACTCTATTGAGACAATCACTAAGGCCTTGAATATTCTAAATGAAGGAGCTAATGTGGCATAAATTTGTACAAGGTTAGATATAGATGCCAAGAAATTATGGCTACAAAGGGCCTACAACAAAGAAGACAAAGACTATAGTGAAATTACTATCAAAGAGAAGATTTATTTTAAGATTGGGACTTACCACATATTTCCAATTAAGAGGCTCAACAAAATCTCCACATATGTAGCTAGAGGGAGTGCAATACTAATGGGTAAGTTCAATGTCAATCTTGCACATCTAATCTTTCTGGAGATTCAAAGATAGTTCAAGGAAAAGAAGGTAGGAAAACCAACACTTTCATTTCCTTGCCTAATAAGGAAGCTATGCAAACAATCAGGATTCTAGGTTATACTAATGATGTCCCAAGGAAAGCCTAGAATGCCTGTTATGTAAATATGTCAAAACCATTCCCGCCAAAGAAAGATCGGTTTGAGAAGCCAGTAGGCACTGAGGGAGCTTTAGGTTCAACACCTACTAACAACGTTCCAACTACTAGGCAATAGCAACAAGCAAGACCTAGTTGTCAAACACCTTTAGTGATAGAATAGAACAACAAGCTCCACCACCTCCATAAGACTATCGTCCATCAATGAGCCATCTACATCAAATAGTAGATACAATTAACTAGGGAGCAAGGGAGAGCTTCAATCTTTACAGAGTTAGAGAAAGCTTTGTAATGTTCACAATTTCAATAGACCCTATGAGTGGACCAGTGTCATTGCAAATAGGAACAGAGAAAGACTGTGCATAACAAATTTCAAGGAACGTTGCATCATTTGAAGTAATGCTAGAAATTAGTAAAGGCACCATAGTCATGGTTATGTAGCACCAAGATGTAACAAGAAAAACTAAAGTAATAACTATCCACATCAAAGAATCCTTCAATGTGCTTTTCATGCCACTAACTAATATTTTTAGAGCTAAATATGTCCAAATGCTAGCTGGTATCTTGATGTCTCCTGCTAAACATGATAATGTACTCGACAAACTATTGTAGATGGATCATGTTATGCAAAATCTATTTGATATCCCCAATGATATCATTGTAGTGTAGTCTACTTTGATAGCCACAATAGGAAAGTTGGTGATGGCAAAGACAAGGGCATAACATCCTGAGAATGAGGTGCAGAGATTACAAAATGAGTTAGCAACTCTTAGAGCAGAAGTAAGAAATCTTGCACAATTTGTTGCCCTAGACTAGCTTGAATAGTTCAAAACTAATTAGGTGAGGCAATTGATTGTTCACAATATACATGTAGAGATGAAAAGAGAGAAGGTGATGTGGAATGCCGTAGTTGCTAAACACAAACATATGCACACATCAAAGCTCTTACAACCTTGGAAGAAAAGAATAAGAAGCTCACTATTGACAACACAAGGTTTGACAAATGTAGAAAAGAAAAAAAAATGTTCTTGAGAAAAGTATTCATCAATTATGAGAAAAACTAATTAGAGTCAACCAAGACATGAGCAGATTGGCTCGAGAAAATAGGACCCTATCAATGGAAGAAGTCTATGCAATCCAACAAAAGTCAACTATCGAGATAAGCATGTGGCAATATGAGGCCAAGAGACATGAGAAGCTCAAAGAACATTTTAGGGACCAAGTAGGCATGTATAAAAAACTAAATTAGATGGAAATCTAGATGACAAAAGCTGAGATCAATTCCATCATTGATCAGACTCTAGATTAGCAACCCATCTTGGATAGTTTAGCCCATATCCACCAAGCCAAGATAAAAAATAAAGACCTATAGATAAAAGATCTTACAAAATACATGGGGTTAGCAAATCTTTGATATGCTAACATGACCATGCTAATAGTAGGATGACCTCATAGTGAGCTCAAGTAACAGGTAGTAGCAGTGTACACAATGTACAAGAAAGCATTTGTTGATAGAAAAGATGCATTGCAGAAATTACATGTGGCAAACTCTACACTTGAAATTGTAAAAGTGAGCTACGAAGGGCAGAAGAATGTAGTCGCAAACTTGGCACGAAAAATGACTAACTACCATGAACTCATAAAGATAGCCAGAGCTTCTGAGGAAGAACGATGGCAGTTTGCAACATGATGCGTAAAAGCAAACAACATGTTTTCACAGCTACCATGCCCATGGGATGTACCAACTTCATAAAAAATTGCACAATCAACATGGACAATACATGACCCAAGGACAGAAGAAGAGAAGCTTTAGGCACTTCTTAATAGATATCAATTTTAAAAGCCTTATGACAAAGGAAAGAAGCCAATGAAAGAGCCACCAAACTTAAAGCTCCATTGTGCTACTGCAGTTTTTTGATTTGTTTTGTTTTATCTTGCTTCTATGTTATTTTGTAAAAACACTAATGCAACATTCAAAGTCATATAAGTCATGTTAAGTCATGTCTACCTTCCAATTTTATAAGGGACTCTATTCTCATTTTGTTTTAACTCAAGGATGAGTTTCCAATCAGTTGTAGGGGTATGATAAAGTCCATTTTTCACTTGATGTGATATCATATCAATGATATTATAGCTATGATATTGTAGCTCATCCTACGTCATCATTGATACAATGTCTCAGGATCTATGTAGCCTTATAAATGCCAACACTTGGATGCAAAAACAACAACTTTTGATTCCAACCCTTAGCTTGATTCTTGCTATTTGTTTTCGTAGTTTTAGTAATAAAGTGAATGCCTGTAGTATGGTGTCAAGTAGCTGACTGACATCTTTACTCGAGTAAATTGTGCTTGGGCACAGTTTATGATCAACAATAAAGATCGAGACTTTTTTACATCATTACAACATTTCTTAGTTCTTTTATTCTATTGTTTACTTATCATAATTTTCCTATTTTCCTAGTTTAATGATTTACATTCCAAAGTACTTTACTTTTATGCTTATTAGTAAAGCAAAATGGATATGACTAGTTTCTAGCACTATGCATGATTTCTTGGTAACCCAAATGTGGTCTTGCTTGATTTGCTCAATAGTAATTCCACTTGGTAATCCTAGTGGCAATCGCATAAGCCCAAGGCATGTATGGTAGACCAAGACTAAATATTCATCGCTCTAGGCTAGGTTAGTTTGGTATTTTCATTGTTTTTAGACTTAGACTTTTAATCTCATTTTAATCATGTTTGCCACTAGGAGTGTTAAGAGCCATACAACATCATCTATCATATGCCTCACTAAGAGTTAAACCATACGTTAAGATTTTACTAACTCAAAGTGGGAAGACAACAATCACAAATTTAACATCAATTGCTAGCATAATTACATTGTCCATCCACAAATTACAATCTAGTCACACGTAGACACTCATGACTTGTATGGTAGAGTGTTGGGATACCTCCATTGCTCATCACTATCTCCAAGTTAGAACTGGAAAATAGAACAATAAGCAACAAGAAGATAGAAAACTATGTTTATTGCATATAGTAGAAGGTGAACAACATATATTATTAGAATCTTGCAGAATAGATTTCTTTAGAAGAAAATGGCAAATCTCTAGTAAGTCTTTGTATGAGTTATTCAAGATATCAATATTAGTTTTAGGAAATTATATATAAGACATATTCAAGTTACATAAATATTGGACACATCTATTATTCTTAGGATTTACTACTATTGATGTGTTTTGCACTAGTTCATTTGGCCGACAAATCCATTGGGTCTACATAGATTTCATTATTAATATTTCTCTATAATTGTTATGCTTGTAAAGTATTTTGTGTGTATTGAAAGAACTTGCTAATAAATCAATGGTTAATCCAACATTGTCCAAACATTCTTTTGTTTATCACTATGTAGTTTTTATAGCATGCAAATGACTTCATATTTTAATATTGATGTTTCAAAACATGTGCTCTTTATTTTATTATTGAACTTTAAAATTTTTCTTTTAATATTTGAAAGGTTTGAATGCGAGATTGTAGTACTCCTGTGAAACTTTATTATAAAGTAATAAAACTATTTTATTTATCATGGATGAAATTTTTTCTTTAGATGTCTTTAAAAAAAGGACTTGCTTTCTTTGATAGCAAATATATAAAATACATACAACCAAATATTTACTATAGTTTGCTAACTATTGCAATTATTACTATAATTTGCTAATTGTTGCAATTATTATCATTGTGAATGCTACTAGTTTAATCAATGACCAACTTTGCAAATTATCTAAAGTGTTTCTAAAGCACATCCTTCAAATTGATGAGGGTGTTATGATTATTATCTAAAATCAAACTTTGATTTTTAAGTGCACAATCACTAGAAATGAATGTAGAGAATTCAAAAGAAGTATTATTTTCTATAAAAAAGAAAATTGTTTCAAAATATCTAAGTTAAAAAATTTCATAAATATAGCATTTTTATTAAATTCATATAGTAATATAAATCCATGTAACGGTCGAAACTCTAGAAAAAGTTAACATTATCTAAAAACATCTATTTTTTATAATCTAAAATTTAAAGATGTAAAAACTTTATGCAAACAACCACAAGGTACAAGGCTATGTTAAGGTTATAAAGTTGTTTTTACAAATTATCAACGAAACATTGATTTCTAAACCCGTCAACTTCTTCAAAGCACTAATATGTCAGCAAATGTTAATTTTTCATATTAAAAAAATAAAAAATTTAGCATTGATATCATTCTTATCATTATAAGCATCAATGACATATTGTGCAGTTGGTTTAAGCATGTAGTTTATAATTATACAAATCACAAATTCAAAGTATTAGCTACATAGCTTAGGTACATATACCCAAGTTTCAGTTTTGAAACCCCCCATTCTTCTCATCATAAATCAAACAGTCTACAAAATGCTCATAAATGTTTATCCAAGTTGTTCGAATCCTTACCCTTTTAATTATCCATAAAATGCAGACCATTACCAGAAAAACTTCAATAGTTCTTTCTCAAATCCCACCGAACAAAAATGTCCTAAAGCTTCAAGCAAAAGCATTAGTACGACATCAACCCTTGTTCAGTTTTCCAGATACTGCTTCTACATGAATTGGGTTGTAGGCAATGCCAGATAATTTTGAAAGGTAGTAGAGAAGCTCACACCTTTCCATTAGTTTAAAGAAAACAAATTAGGAAGTAGTTTCACTTCTGTAAACAATTGTCGAAATGTAATTTTACCATGAGGGTATCTGCCATCATGACATGATCAATATGAAAATATGCGACGCTACAGCAGGCAGTGATAGAATAACATAGCATTCTTGTATTCAAAGCATTTTGAATTAGTGATAATGCAATCAATCAGAACAGAAGCAACATATTTTTCGAACACATATCTGCCTGACATGTTTCCCAAGCATTTACAACATTAAATCCAGGAGAATAAATGTCTCTAGGATTCAAGGGCACTGCCCAAACGACCACAAGAATTACCAAATACGAGAAAAAAATCACAAACGGTTTCTAACAATGTGGTATATCTACAACACTTGAACCAAATTTCAGATAATAATGAAACACTTCCTGCAATTCAGATCGTTTAAATCAACAAATACTAAAGAAGAATCTGGTTTAAGTACGATTTGCCAAGTTAAATCAACAAATACATAGGAATAAGCTGGTTTAAGTTCAATTTGCTAAGTTCCTGAGACAAATGCTACAACTTTAGCGTAACATTTACACAAATTGAAAAAAATATCAAGAATTCATAGTGGAATACACAAGAGAAAACAAAAATTCGATTTTTCTGATCCATCCCATTTTGATGCTCGTGTACAGAGTACAGTTCAAAATTTCATCATCTGCAAAGACACTCTTCCTTCAATACGTGCAAATGAATAAAGAACCTAAGACTTAATGAAAACAAATATATCAGTTAACATTCCAGAAGCAGGAGACTGCCTAAATGAAATTAAGCATATTATATCATGGCATTAGCATCATTGTTTGCCCTCGCCAGCTCCAATAGCATAGCTTTCTTCATTTCCATTGCTTTTGGAATCCTTGGCTTCACCAAATTCACTGTTAGTTGAATCTTTATCCTCTGAACCATCTTCATTAACTGAGTTTGCACCATTGCTACTATGCCCATCAACAGCAGAATCACCATCATACTTGCCACCATATTCAGGTGCACTATAACCATTATCTTCAGAAGCATTAGGACTACTTGCTAAGGGAGATGCAATTCCAGAGCCTCCAAATCCTCTGGGCCTTTCTTGAGCATACTCAACACGAATGGATCTGCCTTGAAGTTCCTGATTTTACAGAAAAATGGTCAGAAATATAGATACATAGCTAATATCGAAAGATTCCAAAAGCAAAGTCCAAGTGATGGAGGAAGAGCATTTGAACTGGATGACGAAAGATATGTGTGTTGGACTGTGTACTGGAATATTTAAGGGGATCTCCAAAGAGAAAAAAAAAAGCATGACCTAAGGATATGACTTAAAATGGAGTACCAATTACAAGGTCAAAGACATTTTCTACATTACATGAGAACAAACCCAGCTGGAGAATAGATCATACATTGTTTATCTATGTTGATTAGTAGGATTTCAATAATCTTAAATTGTTCGATTCGCTTAGAAATTCCAAGTAGAAACTAGGCTAATAGAGTTTTCAGTGATCTTGAATATAAATTAGAATAAATGATGCAATTTTAATGAGAACCTCAAAGCCCAACATAAAATTGTTTAAAAGACCAAGTATCCTGAGCCAACATGACTATGCAACTATGTACAGTGAGCAGAGATGAACTATGAGTCAAATCTTAATCCAGAACTATATATATCTAGCTTAAATGACAATCACTAACCGCTCCATGCATTTGCTGTAATGCTGCAGCTGCTTCCTCAGGAGTACCATATCTCACAAATCCAAAACCCTTAGACCTACCTGTACCCCTTTCCAAAATCACTCTAGCTGCAAAGCAAAAACAAATAAGCCAACACAGTGAAATTAAAATCAATACCAACAATAACCCAAGAACATATATGTGGAAACCAGGCATATATATATATAAGGCAATGGTATCTCATTGCCAAAAATCCTTACACACCCTCAATAACCTGTCCATGCGGAGAAAATGCCTGCCTTAGTGATTCATCATCAGTTGACCAAGAAAGGGCTGTCAAACAAGACAAAAGTAATTAAACCAAGAAATCAGAGAAGGAAAACGACCGGGAAAAATGATTAATAAATATAAGCATTCTAGTTCAATTTCTGCAAAGGCAAGGAACCATGAATTTTGAGACTACCTCCAATAAAAAGCCTTGCAGACGACATATGCCGAACAGCATTGAAAAACGAGGACGGAGAAGGCTGTCCACTTAAACCAGAAGCGGGATTCTTAATCAGAGTTTGTGATAGCAAGCTTCCTACTTTCCTCATGAAAGCCATAGTTTCTACCCAAAAGTATAGGACAGTCCGAATACCTACATAAATAATTACATATGAAATTAATATTATTTTCCTCAAAAATTCATAAAAGCAAAAGTAACACTTGGATTTTCTTTGAGTTAATTACCCCCAATATTTTCACCTAAATGACAATCACTAACCGCTCAAAGATTTTTTCAATTGAGTTAATTATCTTATTGCCCAATACTAACATATTTGAAACCTAGTTAAACACTGTTCAGTTTGCTTCAATAATCAGAGTTCGTTTTTGTCATTTATCAATGCCTTACACACACTACAAAAATGTATCGAGGAATCAAATGCACTGCCACCTACGCAAACATAAGATCCATTTGAGATTCAGAAACAACTAAAGCATCCAAAACAAATCTAATCGAACTCCAAACTATTCAGGTTTTGGATATCTTTAAACATGCAAATGCAGGGGAAAACGAGATACCTTCACCAGTTTGAAAGTAAAAACGTACCGGATTCAGATGGAAATAGATGTTCTCTGACCTACAACGGAAGCCGTATGTTCTCCTGTATGCGCTTCTTGTTTATACTTGTTTAGAACAGGTGTGTCTCTGACCTACAGCTTCTGCTTCCCAAGTGCGGTGTATGCTGCGAGCTTCTTCTTTAACCCTATTTGGTTAAACAGGTTTTCTCGTCAGGGGTAACGATTCCTCCAAAATTAGTGTTTCTTAGGGTAAGGTAACTGCATGGTTGTATATGTCTATATAATTTCCCTAAGACCTAAAAACAACAGATGGATTGATTATATATAATACAGGATGAAAATATTGAGAAATATAACTTAGTATTACATAATCAGGTCCTTATAGGGTTAACCATTATTTGTCTCAAGGTTAATAAAGACTCTTGATTTGAAGGCTCTAAGTCATAGGTTCAATTTTGATAGGCAATGTTGAGTTATACCATTATTTTGAGGCTCCAACACCTCACCTTTTTGGGCAAAAGCTTACATAGTATAGTACAATTAATTATTTACATGGTAAGGGAATTAAACCTAATAATACTAGCTTGCTTTTATAAAAGGGTATTGAACACCAAAGTGTTGTGTTAAACCTTTAGTAGATCCCAGGAGTTAAAGTCAAAGCAAGCATAGCAATTTTATTGCAACTCTAGAGTGCATGCACTAAGCTAATTTTGGGGGGTTTTGTTGGAATGTTTTCACCAATATTTACCCCCAAGACATAGTCAAATTAGAACTTTATATCTCACTATTGCCTAGCAAAATAGAGCCCATAACTTGGATTTTCCAAGTCAAGAGTCTTACCACTAGGCAAATCCCTTATTATTTCTATATCTTTTTCTTACAAATATGAGGTTTACTCAACAAAGATCCTTTAAGAGGCAAAGAGGAGGGGGGGTGTTGGACTCCAAAAATAAATTATATTAAAAATAATAAAAAAATTATAAAAAAAATACAACATATCCATTCAATAATAAAAAAGCTCCAAAAACAACAATGAAAACAAGAGACCCATAGTTTTGGGCATGCCCTTGTGGGTTTTCATCCTTTCAACCAATCTTGCAAAACCTCCCCTCTAGGGTAGGACAAGGATCATGCCTTGGCCTTGTTTAGAAGTGTCCTCATGGGTGTAAGCCTAGTGGTAAGAGTCTTGGCTTGGTAACCCCCAAGTCCAAGGTTTGATCTTGTTAGGCAACATTAAGTTATAAATTTTTTATAAAAAATTCGTAAAAAGAATTCAAAAACTAGTCTAATAAATCCAAAGGGCCTTAGTGGATGTAAGTAAAAATTTTAGTTTGAGTTTCACTAAAAGGTGGGAGGAGGGGAATGGTGTGTGTGGGTGGGTGGTGTTGGAACTTGAAATAATTATAATATAGATATACACTAACAATGAGATGTTAGCCTAGTGGTAAGATTTTTAATTTAAAAACTCTAAGTCATGGGTTCAATTCTGATGGGCAATGATGAATTATAAAGTTTTATGTGAACTATATATCTTTGGGGTGTACCTAGGATTTTAACACCACCACCCTCCACACCCACCCCCTCAACACCTTCACCCCAAAAAAGAGCAAAACAAAGATATAGAAATACTAAAGTATTGGCCTATTTGTATGACTCTTGATTTGAAAACTCCAAGTTATAGGTTTGATTCTAGTGGATAATACTAAGTTATACATTTTAGGGGTAAATACTTTTAAAAAGATGTTTTGAGTTCCAATACCCTTCTTCCTTTGAAAGCAACAAATATATATATATAGGAGAAACAATGAAGAGTAGCACCAAGGCTTAAGTATAAGCTAAGCAAAGTTTCTAACAACACTATTGGTCTAAGGTTCTATTAGTTGACAAAGATTATTAGCCTTTAGTAAAGCACTACCAACTTAAGCAAGGTATTGGACCCAGAAAAATGAATAATAATATTTAAAAGATTTAGAGTAGATCAAATCATTGAAAAGAAAGTCTTAAAGAAAAGCCTAATAATTTTAGGAATATTTTTTTTAGGTTTTTATTTTTACAACTAATCCTAAAAAAACCTCCCTTTTAGGATAGGAAAAGGATCAGGTCTTAACCTTATTCAAAAGTACCTTTATGGGTTTTCACTTCTTACTAAAGAGTTTATTGTAAAGAGAAGGAGAAAAATCTCTTTAAAGATAAAAGAATATATCAATAAAAAATAAAGAACAAATAGCAATAAAAGTTGAAAGCTTTCCATCCTTTAGTGTCCAAAATAAACNTAAATACACACTCATGAGCTACATTTAAGGGAATATATTGATAGCATTAGTAGAGCTATTGTAGTTTTTTAATTTAAAAGTTAGAATATTTCCCAAGTGCTTGCAATAGAAGTCATTAAGTGTACAAATCTTTATTTGAGCATTATTATACCTAAGCACGATAGTGTGTACGGCAATAAAGATTAGCTTCTTGATAAACCTTATAGCATTCTGGATAGTTTAGCTATTTTGNAGACAAGCTTCTTGATAAACCTTATAGCATTCTGGATAGTTTAGCTATTTTCTTCATGCATTAAATGTTTTTAGTTATTTATTTAGTGTTTTCCAGTAATTAAGCTAATTAAGCAAGATAAGCTAGATAGATTAAATACATAAGTATGACTACTTTGAGCGTAATACATATTCGCTTGGTAATCACAGCAGCATTATTGCTTGGTACACCCAATAGTGTAGCGCTTGGTAACCTAGTAGTGGATACATATGTTCAAGATGTGTACAGAAAGTGGGATTGGATGCTTATGTTAGGACTTGTTAGAGATTGGTTAGTTAAATCAAATTAGTCATTAAATTACTTTTTGCTCTCTCTTTAAGCTCCAAAGAACATAAAACATAAAATGATAAAAATCATATGCCT
Source organism: Gnetum montanum (assembly GCA_015680685.1). Taxonomy (NCBI): domain Eukaryota; kingdom Viridiplantae; phylum Streptophyta; class Gnetopsida; order Gnetales; family Gnetaceae; genus Gnetum; species Gnetum montanum. Next base: position 280,675 of record MNCI01006123.1, on the reverse strand, counting down.
TGATTATACTTAACCATACCTTTGTACTTCACAAGTGTAATTGGGGAAACAATGAATGATCGTTAGGGTAAAATTCACTTTCTAGAAGACTAGTGCACCGAAAACTAGAGAGTCCATATAATTTGACCAGATTGCACGTGAGCACTCTATGATTCGTATGGTTGAGTGTAGGGGTACCCTTCACTACTCATCATTGGTGTTGTTGCAAGGGACTCTATTTGTTAAAACATGTGCTATCTAAGTTTAGTGGATATCATTAATATTGTTGGATGAACCCCAAGGTCGATATCATTCCCAAATAATATAACTACAAAAGCACACTGATACTTGATTTGTTTGCAAAATGTTTTCTTCTCATAGGTGAAATGATACAAAACCATTGGGCCCACAAGAGTGCAAAGTGATATATACTCATCCAAATGAGTTTGTGCCTAATTTCACCTTCATCCTACATCAAGATGAGCAATTGTGAGGGCGTGACATGGAAGGCAACATTGTATTACCTCTCGATCAATCTGTGCCTGGGATGTTGCTTCAAACTTTGAAGAAGTTAGACATCTTGGATCTTCAAGAGGAATACATTGTGAATGGTTGTGACACTCAAGACTACCATCCCACTGAAACACAACGCTAGTGAGATCAACATCAGGAGAGACATCATGAGGATGCAAAGGGGAAATGGTTCACAAATCCATTGTTCCTAGTAAGCCAAGATGACAATGAGGACCCTCCCTCTAAGGGCTCTTAGCATGAAGATTATCTACTCTTTGTTACTAGTGATGAAGGTGTGACCTTGAATTTTTAGTCTACAATCCACAATTCAGGTTCAAGGAAAGATGGTAGTCAAGGCAAGGGGTCGAACAGGCATCACAATAACAGAAAAACTGATGAGCATGACCATGATAACCCAAGGGAAATTGGTAGATACCATGGTGGTGGTAATCCTCCTTCCTCTTTGCCCTTTTCATCTACATCCACTTCTTCTTCATCTTCTAATTTTGAAAGACGCTGCAGAAGGAATAATTGTGATGGAGATGAGTATTGAGGCAATAATACTAATTGTCATGCCCACAATAATGAAAGGGGTAATAGAGGACATCATTGATGACAATGAAATAATTATGATGATGAGCCTTTGTTAGTAACTTAAAGTATGCTTAACATCATAGAGGTAGTTAAGATCTTAATTAGACATCTAAAAGATAGTTGGATCAAGTGCTTAGACATGAAAAATATTTCAAGATTTGAGGGGGGATATAACTTTAATCCACAGAACCATCTACAAGCCTTTCACGATGCCTGTGCCTTACAAAACATCAAGAATGATTAGTAGAAACTCAAGCTATTTCCTAGGACACTCATTAAGGAAGCAGAAGATTGGTACTGGTCCTTGGAGCTAGAATCCATTTTCACGTAGAGTACCATGCTGGAACTATTTAATGACAAATATTAGACATACTCCAAAGTGTCTAACCTGAGAAGGTAAATCCAAGGTTGGATATAGGGAACACATGAACCCTTGGATGCCACCATGGGTAGATACTATTCTCTTTTACATTGATGTCGTAGCCATGGTTATTCTCATAGGGAACAACTTTGTCACATCATAAATGGGCTTAGAGTAGAAACTAGAAGAACTCTTGGGGTTTACACCCAAGGGAGATTATCTAAACTAAGAGCTCATTAGATACAAAGGCTGATAGAAAAGGTAGCTAGAGAAGAACTTGAGTTGCAAAAAAGGGAATTGTAAAAGAATATAATAGGGATCCTTCCATATATATATATATACATAAAGGAAAGTTTGATTCTATGATGAGGAGGAGTCACCACTTGATGAAGTGGTAAACAGGAAAACCTTGCCCATTCAAAAATTTGTTTCTAATATTTCAAAAAGGTTAATAAATTATGGAACTCTTTGGATGAAAAATTTCAAGCTACTATGAAGATTGTTGAAGAATCCAAAGAGCAAAGTAGTGATCTTAACCGTAGGAGGTAGAAAGAAGCTAAATGTGACTACTAGAGACGTAAGGGCAAAGCTATTATAGTAGAAGAAGTTGTGAACATAGACTTTGATGATGATGTTGGTTGTGACATTTGTTAGTATGAACATCCTAAGGGATGTTGCCTTGTGGTGTCACACTTACAAAAGTCTAGGGTGTACGTGTTGAATCCTCAACTAGCATAAAGGCAAGCACCTAGATGATTGCCTTATCCTTAAGGTAATGCAAAGTAGTTCCATCAGCAACAACAAGCTTACTACACAAGTGAAGCTCCATCACAACCATATGACTAGTATCAATAGTGGCACCAACCATAATCATGGGGAATGCCATTTCCAAGATAGTAGTACCCTTATAGGCAACTAGATCCATACAAGTACTATGTTTAGCAATCCATTTCTCCATGAAGCTTAGCAAGCCACACCTTATTCTAGCATCACTATTATCCTCTAGAGTACCATCGAACTCATTCACCATTCACTCGAGGGGAGAACCCATATCCATATCATCCTTTGCATCCATTTGCACACATCCCTTTACCCTCAACCTAGTTACCTCATATTGTGTTGATGTAGGATGAAATTCCTCCACAACGAAATGCTACGAGGGCTATACATTCACAATCAGCCTTCCAACTATGTGGTTCAAATAATCAATCTAGGAAATGATCCTTTTTCTAAGCTAACAGTTCTCCCAAACCCTCACAACCTAATGTGGCTAGTTGCCTTGTATCTTCAACACCCTCATCCTCTACATCAAACACATTTGAGTGCCCTTCAAACCAAATGCTACCTTAGATCCACACTATGATGTTAACTCATGTTGTTTCCAGTTGGACCAAGGCTGGTAGTCTTCTCTATGAAAAGATCTAACCCATAAAGTCCTCTCATTTACTTATAGATTTCTGGACATGAGCCATGCAAGGCTCTTCTTGATTTTGATTTTGGTGTCAATCTCATCTCCCATGACATGTACAAAGCCTAGAACCTACCACCTCTCAAGAGCAACATCCATTTAGAATTGGTAGATTAGTCAATCACTGTTTCTTTAGGACTAGTGGAGGACATTGCGATGATAGTTTGTGGGTGGTCCTATTCTAATGATTTTTTGGTGATCAAGGTGGAAAATTGCAAAGGTGACTTCCCCATCATTATGGAAAGAGCATTGTTAAGCAGAGGTGATGCATGAATGGGCATCAAGAACCTCTCCTTGGAAATCTCCAAGGAAAATGAATTTGAAATGTTGGAAAATGCATCACGTACAATGATAATGGGTGCAATTGTGTGTAGAAAATTTGGTCCATCAAAAGTACATACATTAAAGCCTACAATCAATGTGTGCAAGACACAGATATCCAAAGGTGCCTGTACATAGAATCCACAAAATAGGAGGGCATCCAATGGCTAACAACTAACTCAAATAGTAGCATACTATGCATGGAACCTACTAAGAGCCTGACATGTGCTTATGTCGAAGGCATGGATGAACTTGAGCAAGTTTATCACCAACCCTTTGATGATGAAGATGATGATACCTATTGGGGAGAGTTGGAAATCCATGAACATTTCAAACAAAAGTCCCTAGAGTTAAAAATTCTACCAACCGATAGGAAGTATGCATTTTTGAACAATGACAAGCTGATTATAACCAATGCAAATCTTGCTCCTAAATAAAAAGATAAGCTATTGAAAGTGGTCAACAAGTGGCCAATAGCCTTTTATTGATCATATTCTGAATTGATAAGAATCGATCCAAGGATATGCTAGCATCTTATTTACACTAATCCAACCATGAAGCTAAGAAGGCACATGTAGAGAAGCTGAATCCCAAATTAAAGTAGATCATCAAGGAAGAAATAGAACAACTCCTTAGGGCAAGGTTCATTTATCCCATCATGGATAGTGATTGAGTTAGCCCACTCGTAATTCTGCCAAAGAAATATGGTAAGTGGTAGGTCTGCATTGACTTTAGGCTATTGAATATGATAACATTTCCATTGTCATTTGTGGACCAAGTGTTGGACACTATCTCTGGGCATTGTTATTATAGCTTCTTTCATGATTATAGTGCCTATAAACAAATCCAAATTATGCTAGAAGATTAGGTGAAGAAAACATTCATGAGTCCTTGGGGGACTTTTGCATATTGTAAGATGCCATTTGGTCTATGCAACACCCATACAACATTTCAACACTTGGTCCTTAGTATTTTCCAATAGCAAATTGCTAATAGGGTAAAAGTCTTCATGGATGACTTCTCTACCTATGGGGCTACACTTGAGCAAGCCCTAGATTTCCTTGAGCAAGTACTAAAAAGATGTATTGAAACACACCTTAGGCTCAATTGTCAGAAAAGCCATTTAATGATCTAGAAAGGCATAGTATTGGGGTAGAGGATTACTTAGGTAAGGATTGAGGTAGACCTAGAAAAAATAAGGGTCATCCAACAAATCACACGATAGCTAGAGACAGTTAAAGATGTCTAATCATTTCTTGGACACATTGGCTACTACCAACGATTCATAGAGAATTTCTCTAAGATCACAAAGTTGTTGGTCAAGCTTACAAAGAAATATTCTTTGTTTATTTGGACCAACAAGTGTAAACATGCATTCCAATAGTTGAAGGAAAAACTTGTAGAAACTCAAATTCTACGAGCACTAGACTAGTCTAGACCATTTCACATAATTATGAGTACATCTAATTACACTTTGGGTGTTGTGCTTGTGTAATTAGATGACAAGAAACATACATATTACATCCACTGCATGAGCTAAAGCATTGTGGGTGCATAGTTGAATTGCACCATAACTGAGAAAGAACTAATGGTAGTGGTATATGCTCTCAAAAATTTTAGGCACTATGTGCTTGGATACAAAGTATTTGTGCATATAGATCATAGTGCCATTCGCTTCCTGATGAATAAGCCAATGGTGAGCCCCCATCTCATACGATGGCTAGTGATCTTGCAGGAATTCGATCTCACAATGGTAGATGGAAAAGGAACTGAGAATGTGGTCACTAACCATCTCTCTTAGTTAAGATGGGATAACAAAGAGGATCTAAGCCTACTCTCTAATTAATTTCCCAATGAGATTCTCTTTACAAGTACAATAAATGACCAAGTTCCCATAGAAACAAAATGGTATGATGACATTCTCACTTACCTTTTCACTCAGAAGATGCCACGAGGTCTAGACTTTAGGAAGAAACAATAGTTTCTTCATCGAGCAAAGTACTTTATGGAAATCAACAGACACCTCTACAAGATGTATGCTGATGGCCTAGTTTCTTGGTATGTTCCTAATGTGGATCCACTGCATGTTCTTCAGGATGCTCATGAAGGCCCTTGTGGGGGAAACTATGCAGGGAGATGCATGATCATAAAAATCTTAATGGTAGGATACTATTGGTCTATAATGTTTAGGGATGCCCACCAATTTATCTGATCTTGTAAATGCTGCTAAAGAGATGGTGGGATAATCGCTTGAATGGAGGATCCTTAATAGTGGATTCAACCACTAGAGCCCTTTGACATATGGGGCGTAGAATTCATGGGTCCCATCACACTCATGTCCAATGAAAAGGCATATATCATTGTAGCAATCGACTACTGCACCAAATGGGTAGAAGCAGCAACTGTCACTGATTCTACATCACCCACTGCTACTAGATTTATACAAAAAAATGTTGTAAATAGGTTTGGGATGCCACGTGCACTAATTTCTAACAATGGAACTCACTTTATAGGTGCTACTTTTTGAAAACTTATGCAATGCTTGGGGGTCGAACATAAATTAACAACATCCTATCACCCCCAAGCCAATATTCAAGTAGAGATAATGATGAGCAGTGAGGTATCCCTACGCTCAACCATACGAATACAAGCATCCATGCACGATCTGGTCAAATTCCAAGGACTAAGTGCTTATGTGCATTTGTGGAACAAGGATGGGTTAGTCAATCGTTGTCTTTCCAAGCTTACTTATATAGCACGATTGTATGGTTTAGTAAACTTGAGGTATATGATTTTTATATATTTTTATGTTTTATGACCTTGTGCTACAAAGGGAGGAGAAAGATAACTAAGTAACTAATTTAATTTAACTACTCAACTATGCTTTAACTAGTCCTAACACCAGCATCCATTCTCACTTGCCATACACATCTTGAACCAGTGCAACACTACTGGGATTACCAAACACTAATTGTTACTGGGTTACCAAGAATTACATACATGCTCGAAGTAATCGTACTAAGTGTGCTTACTTATGAGAGTTATAGGGTGAGAGAGAGAACATTAATTAACTAAGAAAATCATTGAATAATTGGAATTAACATTAATTAATCTATTTTGGATGCTACAAGGTTTATCACAAAGTTCATATTTATTGCCGTACACAAGGTGTGCTCAGGTACACAATGCTCAAATGAGGATCCGTTCACTTTATGACTCCTACTATGGGCATGCAGAAATAATTCTAACTTTGAGAGGGAGAAAAGGCAAGAGTTTGGGTAAGGGGATAAGACTAATTAACAAACTACTCAACAAAAACTACTACTAAACCAAGTGTGCCCACTCTTATTTATAGGCGATAAGACAAGCCTTGATATCGCTTGGAAGGCTCCAATATTGCGTACCCGATATCACAAACGCGATATCACATACGCGATATCACATACCCGATATTGTGGCTCATCATACCCCCATGATTGAATGAAAACTCATCCTCAAATTCCTTACAAAATATTGGGAAGGTATGGGATTATTGACTAAATGAGAATTGATAGTGACAAAGAATAACAGACTCAAAGTGCCCGATGAATAGATCTAAAAACATATTACAACATTGATGTTCATGCCCATTGTCGTAAACACCATACATAAATGACATCCAAGCCCTTATTTGACAACTTGAAGAGAGAGAAAAGAAAATGAGACGCATTGCTGCTGATGTCGAGATTGCACCTTCCATTGTTTATCCATAGCCACGCAACCAAACTTGTTCGTGGTGTAAACACTCCAGCTCCAATCCATCTCGAGTGCTTCCTCCTATCCTAGTTCATAGTTCATGTAATCGTCATCTGCACACACAACACATTCATGAATGAGCAAGGATAGGTAAGCCACAATGTAGTTGATATCTTGCCTTGATATAAAGCGAATTAGTTGAGTTGTGGTTATGGCAGAAACTGGGTTAGAGGTTTATCACTAACTACCTAAGGTGTAGGGATGATACAAGTAGTAGAATGGAAAAATTTGTGATAGGGCCCCCACAACTAAGAGTGAATCTCTGGTAGCAATAGGGTGGAAAAGTATAGGGAATAAGAAAAATGGGAAAAATAACAACGGCGATGCCAATAAAATGGATGTCATGGATGGGGATGAAATGAGAAATTACTGATTGCAAGAAATGTTTAAGAAGAAGAATTTAACAATTACATCATAAAGGAATGTCAGTGGGTCCTCCCCAAAGCAAGNGACTCAAACCAACCACATTCAGTGACCTCACATCAATACACTTGACCAATCCATCCTCTTGAAGCAACAAGAATGCTTCCCTAAAGAGTCACCACTATTCCAAGGAGAGAAAGATAGAGAAGCAGGAAGCGAGAAAGGGCCTTAGTTAGAGGGAACCTTCAGGCATGGGTAACATGTCTTTCTAGTGCCATAACTAGTTCTTGTAGCCCATATTTCTTTATTATGTCTAAGGGGTATGCTTTAAATTCTCACTAGTTTTTTTTTCAATATTATCGCACGAGAACCACACCATGCAAAGACTTATTTTTATTCACTTAACTTCCTGATATTTGATCAATGGCAGAATGGCAGAAAACCCATGAAAAGCATCCAAGTACCCAAGAGAATAGCCAGCACACATGCATCGAATCCCCTTGAAGTCATACCTTTTTCCAGAATTGAGTCCTTCCTTGGTTTGAAGAATACCAAGCCACTAATTCATTAATAAGTTTATTTAGAAAAAGGGGAAGTATAGTTACAAAACCAAGGGAGACCACAAAGTTGAATGGATGAATGCGCGACATGGACTCATTTCCTGTTTTATCAAAAGAACCATATCTTAATATCAACATTGAAAATCAAAGGTAAAAACCAAACATTAGCAATCAAAATTATTATAGTACAATCCACCATCATGAGCACTTATTATATGACAAATGAAAGTAAGTCAAACAAAGAAATAGTAAAAATGGTAACGATGGTGTAAAAAAAAATAAGTAAATATGAAAAAATGTGTAAAACGAAAATACAAAAGGAACTAAGGGCTTTGAATGGTTAGCATTGGTGGCCATCTTTCCCAAAAATGAGGTGGTAGGAGGTAATCCGAAATAGGGAGCAAGGTTGTCCACCAACAGAGGTAGCATTGGTACTGGATACCCTAGGCTCATGGAAAGGTTTCGTTTGTTGGATGTTGACTAATAGTTTCTTGTCCAGGCTCTTAGGTTTTTAAATCATCATGTCCCTTGAAGGAAAAGTTGCATGAATGATATAAGGTCCTTCCCAAAGCATTTGAAATATAGTTCGTTGTGGCACTTGTGTAGGATTCTAATAGAGAACCTTATCTCCTAGTTGATATTTAACTTTCCTAATCCTTAGGTTATGATGTTGTTTCTTAAAAGCCTTGTGCAATTTGTTAGATGATAGGGTGATTAGTCAGTTCTCATCTAGCAAGTTAAGGTGCATTAGCCATTCCTTTTGTGCTAGATCAAGGTCAAGGTTGAGATCACATGCCATGGATAGTGTACGAAGTTCTACTTGAATAGGGAGCATTGGAAGTTTACCATACACTAACTCATAGGGAGAGTAGCCTATAGGGAGTTTCCATGTGGAGTGGTATGCCCAAAGAGAATCGTTTAGTTTGGTGCTCTAATCTCTCCTATACTTGTTAATAGTTCTTGTCAATATCTTTGTAATCTCCCTATTGGTGACCTCGGATTGAGCATTTTCTTGAGGGTGGTATGGTGTAGTAAGTTTGTGCTCAACCCCTAAGCGTTGCATTAATTTCTAAAAATTCACACCTTTGAAGTGTGTACCATTGTCTGAAATAAGTGCACGTGGCATGCCAAACATGTTCATGTCTTGTTGTTGAACAAATCGTGCAATTGTAGGTGAGGTACAATTCTTAACGGTGGTTGCTTCTACCCATTTTGTGAAGTAGTCAATGACAACAACGATGTACGCTTTTCCATTGGACATTGGTGTAATAGGCCGCATAAAATCAATTCCCCAAATATCGAAGGATTCTAAAGGTTGAATCCATTATTGTGGATCCTCCATTCTAGTAGTCATTCCCCCATCACATTAACATCACTCATAGGATTGGATGAAATGATGGACATCCTAGAACAATGTAGGCCAATAATATCTTGCAAGCAAGAATCTAATGGCTATTCATCTTCAATCATAATGACCCCCACAAGGACCTTCATGAGCATCTTGGAGAACTTGTAATTGATCCACCTCAGGAACACACCATTGGACCAAGCCATCGGGACATACTTTATAAAGTTGCCCATTGATCTCCATATAATACTTGGCTCAGTGAAGAAATTGCTATTTCTTTTTAATGTCTAACCCTTGTGGTGTTTGTTGTGTAAGGAGATAGGTGAGAATACTACTATACCAGTTTGTCTCTATGGTCAATTGATTAGTTACTACACCTATAAAGAGGATTTCATCAGGGAAATGATCAGAGAGTGGATATTCATGCTTTTTGTTGTCCCATCGCAACTGAGATAAATGGTCAACAACTATGTTCTTGGTGCCTTTATGGTCAATCATTGTAATATCGAACTCTTGTAAGATTACGAGCCATTGTATGATGTGAGGGCTCATCGTTGGTTTATTCATTAGGAACCTTATTGCACTATGATTTGTGTGAATGAATACCTTATAGCCCAAGACATAGTGCCTAAATTTTTTTGGTGCAAACACTACAACCATTAATTCTTTCTCTATTGTGGTGTAGTTAAGTTGTGCACCAGCAATAATCCTACTTGCATAGTAGATGTAATAAGGACATTTTTGGTCATCTAACTATGTAAGTACGGCTTCTAAAGCATAGTTGGATGTGTCAGTCATTATGTGGAATGGTCTAGACTAGTTAGGAGCTTGTAGAATGGGTGTTTCTATGAGCTTCTATTTTAAAGTTTAGAAAACTAGTTCGCATTCCCTAGTCCATTCGAAAGGTATGTCCTTTTTCATTAGTTTAACCAATGGTTTTGCAACCTTTAAAAAGTTCTCAATAAACCATCTGTAGTAGCCAGTGTGTCCAAGGAATGACTGGATATCTTTTACAATTTCAAGTTGCCGAGTGATTCATTTGATGATTTTAATCTTTTTGGGATCTACCTCTATCCCTATTTGCAAAATTTTATGCCCTAATATGATGCCTTCTTAGATCATTAAATGACTTTTTTGCCAGTTGAGCCTTAAGTTGGTTTCTAAAAAACACTTTATTACTTACTTTAATTGGTCCAAGGCTTGATCAAAGTTCACTCTGTAAGTGGAGAAGTTTTCCATGAAGACTTTCACACCATTTCCTATCTGTTACTAGAATATGCTTAGAACTAATCATTGAAACATTGTAGGGGCATTGCATAAGACAAAAAACATCTGTTTGTATGCATATGTTCCCTAAGGACTGATGAACGTAGTCTTGGCTTGGTCTTCTGGGGCTATTTATATTTGGTTGTACCCACTATACCCATCCAGAAAACTATAGTAGCGATGCCCTACAATGGTGTCTAAGACTTGGTCGACGAATACCAATGGAAAGTGGTCTTTGAATGTTGCTATATTTAGTAGCCTAAAATCTATGCACACCCTCCATTTACCTCCCTTTTACAATAACTAAGGAACTAACCCATTCACTATTAGTAATGGGGTATATGAACCTAGCTTTTAAAAGCTGTTCGATTTCTTCCTTAACCACTTGCTTAAGCTTTGGGTTAAGTTGCCTTTGTGGTTGTCTTCAAGGCTTGATGGAGGGGTCAGTGTAAATTCTATGTTGGCATATCCTAGGATCTATTCCTATTAATTTAGGATATGACCAAGCAAAGGCTTTCGACCATTTATTTATTACCTTCAGCAGTCTCTCTTTTTGTTGAGGAGTGAGCTTAGCGTTAATAATTACCGATTTATCATTATTGAGAAACATGTATTTCATACCGGTAGGCAATGGTTTTAACTCAAGGGGTTCTTGCTTAAACTTATCAAGGATTTCCAACTTCCCCCAGTTGTTATTTTCAATGTCAAGACTTGGAAGTTGGCGATGGACTTGCTCTAAGTTGTCTATGCTATCGATGTAAGTGCAAGTCAAACCCTTAGTTGGTTCCATGCATATAGTTGAATTGCTCTCTTGATTAGCTGTCAGCCACTGGGTGTCTTGTGGCTATTGCATACAAACATCTTTGTATATTAGTCACTTGTGCACACTGATTGCATGTAGGCAATGTTAAACGTTGTACAAACCATGACTTCTACACGTAATTACACCCTATGTCACTTTATGTAATACATGGAACTATATTCTTGTTGATCTTTCCAAACGTATTTTCCTTTGATATTTCCAGGGAAAGATCGTGGATTCCTAGGTGCACATCAATTGTGCTTAGCAATGCTCTTTCCATTATGATTGGGAAGTCCTCCTTATTGTTGTTCACTTGAATCACTAGGAAGTCAGTTGAATATGACCATCCACAAATAGTGGTAACAATGTCCTCCACTAGTCCTAATGGGATAGTGATGGATTGGTTGGCCAACTCTAAATGAATGTTACTCTTTTGTAATGGAGGTAGGTTCCAAGATTTGTACATTTCTTAAGAGATTAAGTTGACACTGGAACCTGAATCCAAAAGAGCTTTGCATAATTCATTCTCAGCAATATGTAGATATATAAGAGGACTCCCAAGATCAGAGAATTTCCTAGGAAGATGGACAGATTTTATCCAATCGATGATAGCATGAGTTAACATGACCATATGTGTTGAATGTGGCCTTTGGGTTGAAGGGGGTTCTCAAGTTTTGATTGGTGATGAGGTGTTTGAAGAATTAGTAGCTTGTGACTATAAGGACTTGGTTGGACTGTTGGTTCTAAAGAAAGGTCTCTTCTTTGTGTGATTTTTTAGACCAATAGTAGGGTAAGAATTAATAGCCCTTGTAGCATTGTGTTGCTACGGCTAGGCAGGGAGCTCACCCTACATGGCTAGAGTAGGTGGTAATGGAGTTAAGGTTGGAAGAGATGCAGCAAGATGAGAAGGATGGTATGTTTGTGGAACATCACCCGTAGGAGAAGGAGTCCTATAATACTCATGTGTTTGGTAGTGAGGTTGAGGGGTGAAGTGACCAGTAGAGTCATGTGGAGAGATTGGCTGCTGCACATAATATCCATATTGATCAAGTTGATAGTAAGGATACTGTTGCCGTGGTCGTGGCATTCCCCATGATTTTGGGTGCTACCACTATTGATACTACTCAGTTGGTTGTGGTGGAGTTCCACTTGGATAATAAATTAAGGGTTGGTGGAACTATCTTGTGTTACCTTGGGGATAAGGTAACCTTTAGGGTGTTTACCTTCTGTTCAATTGTGGTTTGAGTGCATACACCTTGGACTCCTACAGATGTGAGATTACAAGGCAACATCTCTTAGGATGGTTGTATTGGCATATCTCACATCCACTATCATTGTTTGTATCCAAATCCAAAACCTCTTTAATGATGGAAACTTTGCCCTTACCCTTGTTGTGTGCATATTCCGTCTCTCTCTTTTTTCTCTTTTCCCATTCACTACCGTGCTCTCTAGGCTCCTCTACTATTTTGAGAATAGTTTGAAATCTATTATTTAGGGAGTCCCACATTTGATCTACCTTTGCCAATACTTTCGATGCCCAACTTTTGAATAGGAAAATTTTTCCTATTCAACATCTCTTTGAGTGGTGACTCTTCTTCATCCTCACAAAATCTTACTCCCTTCTTTTGGAGGGAAGGAGCTCTATTATATTCCTTTGCATTCTCTCTTTTCCTTAGCTCACGTTCCTCTTTAGCAACTTACTCTAATAATCTTTGTATTTGATGGGTCCTAAGCTCAAATAGCCTTCCTTGGGCATACATCCCAAGGGTTCTTCATGTTTCATGCCTAAGCCCATGTACGAGATGGTGTAGTTGATCCCTCTATGAATAACCATGGCTAGGACAACGATGTAATAGTGCATAATATCGGCCCATGGCAGCATCCAAGGGTTCATGCCCTTCTTGTTTCCATCCTTGGATTTTATTTCATAGGTTGGACACTTGGGAGTACATTTGGTACTTATCGTTGAACAATTCTAACATGGTACTCCACCTAGGAATCCGCTTCTTTGACTAGTGTCCGAGGTAACAACTTTAGTTTTTTTCATTCATTTAGGCACATGCATCATGGAATGCTTGCAGATGATTTTGAGGATCAATGTTGTATCCCACTTCAAATCTTGGGATGTTGTTCATGTCTAATCTCTTGATCCTACTATCTTTTTGGTGCCTTGTTGGGATTCTAACAACCTTAGTTATGTCTAGCATACTTTGAGTAGCGAGTAGGGGTTCATCATGATCGTCCCATCTATGGTGTCTATGATGCCTATGTTGTTCCCTACTCTCCCTTCTTCCATGTTGTGATTCTCTAGAGTGCCCTTGTCCCCTTTCCTGACTGTTTCGTCTATGACTCCCATTTCACCTACCCTTATCCTCATGGTCTTTTTCTCTGTGACTCTGTCCAAATCTTGAAGGAGAAGGTGAAGGAGATGATGAAGGTGAAGAAGAAGGAGGACCATCACCACGATGGTACCTACTTCCCTCTCTTCAGTGGTCACAGCCACGATCATGGTTACAATTGGAATGTCCATCTTTGTCATGTGTTCATGTTCCTTTTTTAGACCTTTATGTTTGTTGGTACTAGAATATGGGTTATGGATATTTAAGTGAAGATTTTGATACATAACCCCTTGATCAAAGTCAACGAGAGGAACATCATTGTGTGGACGACTACTTGAGGCAGGTTCACCACCCTCATTTTCACTTAGGACATGTGGGACATTCTGCGATAACTTCCCCTTCATGGATTCATAATGTCTTTCATGTTGTAAATCCCTTTGATGTTATGCTTCCGTGGGTTGATACTCTCTCAAGTCATGATCATGCACAACATACTTTACCTGTAAGTGCTGCATACTAATTCATGTGAGATCACAAAGAAGCATGCCTGGAATAGAGCGATTGGGAGGTAACACTATGTTACCTTCTAAATCATGCCAATGTAGCTATTCATCTTGGTGGAGGATAAAGGTAAAGTTTGGTATATACTCATCAGGATGAACGTATACCATGCAAAATTGTTGAGGGATTGGCAGATTATCATGTCTACTATGCCTCCAATTGTTCCCTGTATCAGACCTAGGTGGTGAAACACTTTTGTACAAAGAAGGAGACATGATTATCTATTCAGTGTGCAATGTATTAAATATTATTATTTTTTCCTTGTAACCAACCCTAAGGGTTCGTTCCAATGATGAAAAAAATTTCCTAAGTTCTAATTAGCACACAATCAACAAAGTCCTCGACAACGGTGCCAATGATGAGCGGTGAGGTATCCCTACACTCAACCATACGAATACGAGTGTCCACGCATGATCCAGTCGAATTCCAAGGACTAAGTGCTTATGCACTTTTGTGGAACAAGGAGGGGTTAGTCAATCATTGTCTTCCCAAGCTTACTTGTATAGCATGATTGTATGGTTAAGTGAACTTGAGGTATATGATTTTTATATATTTGTATGTTTTATGGCCTCGTGCTACAAAGGGAGGAGAGAGATAACTAAGTAACTAATTTAATTTAACTACTCAACTATGCTTTAACTAGTCCTAACACTAGTATCCATTATTACTTGCCGTACACATCTTGAACCAGTGCAACACTACTAGGATTACCAAACGCTAATCATTACTAGGTTACCAAGCATTACACACATGCTCAAAGTAATCGTACTGAGTGTGCTTACTTATGAGAGTTATAGGGTGAGAGAGAGAACATTAATTAAGTAAGGAAAGCATTAAATAACTGCAATTAACATTAATTAATCTATTCTGGATGTTGCAAGGTTTATCACAAAGTTTGTCTTTATTGCCATACACAAAGTGTACTTAGGTAGACAATGCTTGAATGAGGATCCATTCACTTTATGACTCCTACTATGGGCATGCAAAAATAATTCTAACTCTGAGAGGGAGAAAAGGCAAGATTTTGGGTAAGGGGCTAAGACTAATTAACAAAATACTTAACAAAAACTACTACTAAACCAAGTGTGCCCACTCTTATTTATAGGAGACAAGATAGGCCTCAATATTGGATGCCCGATATCACTTGGAAGGCTCTGATATCGCATACCCGATATCATGGATGTGATATCATGGTCCTGATATCGCAGCTCATTAGATAACTAACAAGGAGATCATAAAGATTCTAATAAGGACCATAAGAAAATATAGGAGAGACTGGAGCATAAAACTCAATGATGTCCTTTGGACCTACCACTTAACATGGAAACTCCCTATTGGCTACTCTCCCTATGAGCTAGTGTACGAAAAGCTTCCAACATTTCTAATTCAATCCAAGATCCAGACACTCTCAATAGCCTAGGAATTGAATCTTGACCGAAGTCTAGCACAAAAATAAAGACTAATCAACCTCAATGTGCTAGATGAAAACTGATTAGTGGCCCTATCTTTAAATGAGGTGCATGAGGCATTCAACAAGCAATGTCATGATCTCAAAATATAAAAAGCGAGATTTCAACTAGGAGATACGGTTCTCTACCAAAAGCCCACACATTTATCCCAAAAGGCAAAGTTCCAAACATTGTGGAAGGGACCTTATATAATTAATCAAACATTTTTCTCTAGGGTCATGTTAATCTAAAAACCTGAGAGCCCACATAGAAAGTAGTTGGTCAACATCCAATAAGTGAAACCTTTCCATGAACCCAAGCAAGATAGTACAATAAATAACTCAGCAAATGGACAATCCCATTCAATTTTTTGGATCTCCTCCTTCCAACTTAGTCATGGGAGAGATGGCCACCCATGCTAACCACACACATGGCTCCTCAGTTTTTCATCTTTTTATTTTATACATTTTTTTTACACTTTATTGATTTTTATCCATTTTTTTGATTTTTATTTTACAACATTGTTAGTATGTTTTATCTTTCTTGAATATTTTATACTTTTTATATACTTTATTTTATTTTATTTTGTGTGTGACTTTTCACTATTTTTGCTAATAAAAGTGCTTTATTGCTATAGGACATAGTGCCACTATTGTTGTTTGCTAATGATGGTTTGTGCTTAATATTGTGATTGTCAATGTCTAGTTTCTATTTTTGAATTCTGATGTTTGATAACTATGACATGATTTATTTTTCATGGAATAGGCAGTGAGTCCACGACATCCACCCATCCACAAACTCTATGGTTTTCCTTATTCTAGAAGTTTGAGGTCCCTTTCATTAAGGAAACTTTTAATAAATTAATGACCTTGGTAGTTTCTAGAACTGGGAAGGATTCAAAGGTTTGTATAAGGTGTGACTTCAAGGGAACTCAATACTCTTTGTACTCTTCTACTTGCTTGAGTGCTTGGGTGTTTCTCATAGACCACTTACCATTCCATGTCAACCACTACAGTAAGTCAAATAAAGTCTTTGCATGGTGTGGTTCCCATTCAAAGAGAAAAAAAACCAAAAAAAAAAAAAAACATGATGGGAATTCAAAGCACACCCCTTAGAAAAATAAATGGGCTACAAGCACTAGTTATGGGACGAGAAATACATGTTACCCATGCTTGAAAGTTCCCTCTAACTAAGGCTCTCTCTCACTTCCTACTTCTCTTTTCTTCTCTTTATGGAATGATGGTTGTTTTGTGGTAGCACTATTATGTCTCAAGGAGGTGGATTAGTATTGGAGTGGCAATGTGAAGTCACTAAAAGAGGCTGGTTTTGGTTTGAGCTAAGGATGACTTCTTAGGTCATTTTAAACACAAATTCCATAAGGGACTTCTTATGACCTCAATTCGGGATTTCATCCCACCTTCTCAATCATCCATCTATGCTTCC
This sequence comes from Gnetum montanum, assembly GCA_015680685.1. Taxonomy (NCBI): domain Eukaryota; kingdom Viridiplantae; phylum Streptophyta; class Gnetopsida; order Gnetales; family Gnetaceae; genus Gnetum; species Gnetum montanum. Next base: position 263,514 of record MNCI01006123.1, on the reverse strand, counting down.
ATAACTCACCTATCTACTAGTTTCTGTGTTATGTTTGATGTCTTCATTTGATATGTTGGAATTATTGGATAGATTCTTTTGAGTTGGTCCTTAACTTTTCATGACCATTAAATTGATTGTGGGGCCCATAGACTTCTTAGTTGAGGTTATGTAAGGGAAAAAAGGGCATGTGCCTGCTATGGGGAATAACAACTTGCATATTTCTTGATTTGGATAGTTAAGTCCCTCATCTTAGACATTACTACAATCCTATCTTTTGCATATACCATTATGTATCTTGCTTTGTGCTCCTTAAACTCTCATTAAATTCATTCTCCAAACCATTTTCTTAATATTTTTAATTTTTTGAGCTCCAACACCCTCTTCTACTATTTTCATCATGTTTGTGACTTTTTGGGCTTCCATTTGACTTCAATTTCACTTAAAAACTTCTTATATTATCAATGTTTTAGCAAAGTCAACTCAAGTCAATGGTGGTCAATAGGCACATCGACTAGTCCTAGTCAACATAGCTGACCATGTTGATTGGGCCCTGTTGACTAGGCCTAGTCAACGCAAGCTAAAAACTCTATATATACCACTGCATACTTTGTAATTTTTTGTCATTTTCTTCATAACAAGAGGGGATTTTTTGCCATTTTTCATAGCCCAAAACCTTCTAGAGCCCATAATGTTTCAATCATTTGTTCAAATCACTTTGTTCTTTGATCCTATAGCCAGTGGAGGTAAGCTCTATATCATGGGGGCCACAAACCTTAATGTTTTTGATGAGTTTTTTTGAAACTTTTTCTAACTTCCCTAAAGAATTAATGAATATAATGATATGAAACCATGAATTTTTGAGAGTTAACCCTTCCAACACCCTCTAGAATGACTTATTAACATTAAAACACATATAAAATAATGATTAAAATTGATTAAATCAACCATAATCACAACTTAGCCAAGTGTAACTATTCCAAGGAGATAAGGTATCCCAATTGTTTCATGTTACACAATAATTGCTAACCCATTTTCATGTTGTGATTATAGATGGTGCCAAGACCAAAATGACCATAGGAGTGAGGACCATCACAACCAAGGGAGAAATAGCCTAGAATTGGAAGGGGCCAACAAGAATAGGCCTATGATTAGCCAAAAGAAAGCCATGCAATGGGACCTCTTCATGAGGAGCTTGAAGTGGAATTTGTTCAACAAATTCTTGAAGAAGAAGTTGCAACAAAACAATTGTAGTGTGGGAAAGTACTAGGACCCATACCAAGACTTGAAGTCACACTAACACAAGCTTACCTTGACACCATCAGGCCCTATGATATCCAACGCTTAGTTCTCTAGGAATATAACTTTAGGCCATGTTTAGAGCATGCTCTAGTAGGGGTGAAAACAAAATTGCAAGCCTCTCCCACGTGGCTAATTATCACTTCTAGTGGGGAGTGGTACATGGGAGAGATGTACCTCTTTTGGAACAATATAATGATAGGCTCCATAGTGAAGATTAAGGACATTTAGGTGTCCTACTTAGTTGAAATTATCACACAAGTTCTTAGGTTGCTTGATTCTAGGAAAAAATTAGCAGAACTATCTACACAAGCTAACTTTGAGATGAAAAAGAAGTGGACCTAGCAGTGTTATGGGGTGAACCATAAGGAATTCGACACAATCACACTAAAGGAACATGTATACTTCAAGATAATAGCCTATCACCTCAATTCGATGGTGAGGCCCAACAAGATGACTAACCTTTCCACCTAAGCATGTGTTGTGCTAAGTGCGATATTTCCAATGAATCTTCCATAATTGATTTATTTAGAGATCAAAAAGCACTTCAAAGAAAATGAACATGTAAGGAAAACCCTACCTTTTTCATGCCTCATCAGGAAACTTTGCAAAAGGGTAGGAATTATTTTCTATGTAATTGACATGATTAGGCATACTCCTATAGCCTTATGATTTGAAATGATGAAGGATAAGACACTTGCTATGTCTAAAGAAGGGGAGAAGCAGCCACCACCTTCACCACCTACTCAACAAACAACATCAGAAGCCTACGCAACCATTGAATGCTTATGTGAAATCCAAGAACAACTCTTATGTGGGTAGGAGCAACATGCAGGAACAAGTGGAGGAGACCCATCTGGATATTGACCTACAATGAGTCACATTAATGAGGTGGCTTGGGTAATTAGCCAAATGAAAAGAGGTTAACTGATATTCTCTACCCAACGAACACAATTTCCTATGAGATCGAATCCTAGTGCTTGAGAGGTGATAGTATCTCTATCTCAACATCATTTATTCCTAGAAATTTTTGGGAATGTTGCCTTCTTTTTCGTGCAATTGGAGGAGGACAAGGGGGGCAACTGTATTGGTGATGCAGCACCAAGGGTAGGATATTGTTGCTAAAGTAGTTGCTGATTGAATTGTAGAAGTACTTAATGCACATATGGCATCTATAGTAGACATATCTACACTTCAAAATGTGTAGATATTTGTAGGCATAGCCAACAGAAGATTGAATGTAGCCCAACATGAAGAGTTGCTGGACTGATTGGTGGTAACTAGACAACCAATTATAGATATCTTCAATTTTCTAGAAAACATTATTGCAACCCAGTCGAAGCTGTTGGAAGCAAAGGGAAAATGCATCATTCTGGAAGGGCAACTTAAAATGGCTTAAGCAAAAACCCAATGCTTGGACATGGAAGTTGCTAAACTGTGTGTCCATTTTATTGATCCTACACTCCTTAGCCTAGCAATAACTAGAGATGAAGCTCTATGGTAGATTTAACAACAATTAAAATAAGTTGAGGAGGAATCAGTGATTGCCATCTTCAACTAGTCCATAGTACAAGCAAAAACCTACTCGGTTTAGAAAGACTTTGTTCAGATGCATCAAGAAAATGAATCATTGACTATAGAAAATCATCTCCTACATAATGTTGATGCACAAAAATAACAAATGTAGAAATTCATTCATCAACAGTAGGAGCAGCTCACTAGGGTAAACATAGAATTAAGGAAATTGGCCCTAGAGAATTATAATTTATCTATGGAGAAATTTTGAAACTTATGCCAAAAATCTACCATTGAGATTGTTGCCTAGAAAAATGAGGCTCTTAAATTTGATAGAGTCAAGAATCACTATAGAGATCAGGTTGGCCTATAAAAGGAAGTAAATGAGAAGCATATTCAAATAGATAAGGAAAAAGTAAATGTGGTCCTCTAGCAACTGTAGCAAGGAAGAGAGCTGTGGTGGCCCATCATTGATGAAATAGATTCCTATACAGAGTGTAAATCTGCCTAAAGGAGCTACAAATTGAAGAAATGATAGAGCATATGAAATTTGCCAATCTCCTCTATGCAAACCTAGTGATGCTAACCATTGGATGGTTGTGGTTAGAACTTGAAAAGTAGGTGGCTAGCTCATACTTACTGTACGAGGTTGAGTTCAACCACCATAAGGATACTAAGAAAAAGCTTGAGATGATAAACATTGAACTCAAAGTTCTCAAGGCACAATTCATTGATAAAAAATTAACTACCAAGAACTTGGCTAAAAGAATGAATGATCACTAGGAGCTAAAAGATGTAGTTAGAGTGTCTAACATCAAGCACAAAAAAACCACTACATGGTTCATCAATGCCAAGGAGCTATTCCGAGAAACTCTCTATTCTTAAGATGTGTCCATTTTGGCCCACATTGGCAAAGCTATTTGGATCATGCATGATCCTAGGAGTAAGGAGGATAAAATGAAAGCATTGCTGAATGCTTTTCACCTCCTACCAAAATTTGCAACAATAGTAGGACAGCCACAGCTGCCTTAGTTATCTCATGTGCTTGAAGTTGGTGAAGGTCCTTCAGAGCCTTAGGAACCTCCACCACTTGGGACTGTCTAATCTTTTGCATTACCTTCATGGCATCAAAGAAAGTGCAAAAGATCTTTTGTAGGGTCATGTCATGATGTTCAATTTTGTGTCATAAACATCACAATTTTTGTAATGTGTTGATTTGCACACTCAGGCACTCAATTTTGTCAAGTTAGTTTGCTTTGTTAAGAGTCATTCAATAATCCCATATATTTCCAATTTTGTAAAGGAACTTGAGGATGAGTTTTCATTCAGTCATGCGGGTATGATGAGCAATGGTTGTCTATGTCGACTAGGCCCCATCAATGCATCATTTCATGCATTGACTTGGCCTCATCGATGCATTGTTTCATGCATCGACAAGGCCGTATCAACACAGGGTTTGTTCTTGCACATAAATATGTGCTCACCAGCCACATTTATGAAAAGAGATTCATAGCAGTAGTAGAGCTCTTATATTTTTTCCATTCAAAAGTTAGAATATTTTCCAAAGTAGCCATATTAGGATTCATTAAGTGTATGGATCTTTATTCGAGCGTTGTTGTACCTAAGCACGACAGTGTGTATAGCAATAAATATGATCTTCTTGATAAATCTTGCAGCTTTCTAGATAGTTTAGTTATTTTATTCATGCATTTAATTTTTAGTTATTTATTTAATTTTTTTAGTAATTAAGTTAATTAAGCCAATTAAGTGAGATAATCTAGATAGATTAAATACATAAGTACAATCGCTTTGAGTGTAACACATATTCGCTTGGTAATCCCAGTAGCGTTATTACTTGGCACATCCAATAGAGTAGCACTTGATAACCTAGCAGCGGATACATGGGTTCAGGACATGTATAAAAAGTGGGACTAAATGCTTATGTTAGAACTAGTTAGAGATTGGTTAGTTAGTTAAATCAAATTAGTCATTAAATTACTTTTCTCTCTCTATTCAAGCTCCAAAGAACATAAAACATAAAATGACAAAAATCATATGCCTTGATTACAGTTAACCATACCTTTGTACTTTACAAGTGTACTTGTGAAGACAACGAACGATCATTAGGGTAAAATTTACTTCCTAGAAGACTAATGCATTGGAAACTAGAGAGTCCATAAAATTCAACCAGATCACACATGAGCACTATATGATTCATATGGTTGGGCGTAGGGGTACCCTTCACCACTTATCACATACTAAAGCCTATAAATAAAATAGAAAACAAGTAATCAAAGATAATTTCAAATGCAAAGAAAGGAAGTAGGCAAAGCACATTGATCAGTAAAAATGACTTCGTTAATTCTTAGTTGAACATTGTTACAAATGTGTGTTGGATCCTCAAAAAAATATTAATAATGAGCAAAGAAAATTTAGAGTACATCACAAGCTTGGCATTTAGTAGACATCATTGAAAAAGAATATATGGAAAGAAAAAAATTTTCAATTTTAAGATCGTCTACTCAAGTGAACAACTTTGCAATTGGTAAATTGAAAAAATAAGTGAAGAAAATTAATTGTTAGTAGGGAGGAAGTGTAGGAAAATATACCTTATTGGTGGATTGAAGGTTGTTTTCCTCTGGAATGGGGGTGGGAGGAGCATGGAGATACTTTGGATTCCATGCTATTCTAACCATTACCTTAGAATTATATGGGTCCTAATTCTTTGTAAACCTTGTTACAAGGATATGTACCCTTGTGAAGGAGCTTTAGCTTCAATGTTGGGGCCACCGTCCTCTCTTTGGAGTGGTGCTTAAGGCTAGATGAATTAGTATAGGAATGTATCATAGTCCTTCTAGGAGATTGGTGTGTCGTGGGCTTGTTTTGTGTGTGTGTGTGTGTGTGTGTGTGTGTGCACCTTGTTATTTTGGTTGCATAATTAATGCTTATGGTAGTTCTAATGCATCTAACCATTAGCTAACATGTTTTGTGCTATGATTTGAAATAGGATGCTAAGCATTAAGGTGAAGTCCATCTTGAGTTTGCCCTCTTACATTGATACTATTGAGACTCGTGGATGGTGCTGAACTGTGTTTTGCAAGGATGTGGCACCATTATAGAAAGGTCTCAGTTTTAATAAAATTTACATCACTTTTTAGCATCCATACTTGAACATAAAATAGCAAAAGGATTTGAGATAGAGAGGTTTGCATTAATACCAATATTTATATCAAAGCAAGAAAGTGATATCACTTTTGGAAGATCTTCACCTCATCACTTGTTATTAATCTAACATTGAGAATCTTTACCATCAACTAACCTTCTTATTGACACTAGTTTTAATCTTTGAGTTAATAGCATTCTTGTCAAATAACAAAAAATTTACCTTATGAGCTATTTGTCTAGGCTATTTAATACTTTTTCTAGTACGAGTAAAAATATGCATAGGAGCTTCTATCTTTTCTAGATTATTTATTATCATTTGATCATTCTTATCATTAACATCAACTTAATTTTTTGTATCTTTAACTTCAACACATTTTTTCTTTTCTTTAAAATCTTTTTTCTTGAGTAGAAAAGGAAAAACATTAAAAAAATATCCTTCATGATGACAAAAGTTACAAGAATTAAGAGGATTATAATATGCAATTAGTTAAATATAAGTCTTTCTTCCTACTTGTAATAGTAATTCCTTTTTATAATTTAGAAGGTTAATTTCAACAAAAAAATGTTCAGGAAAATCAAGCATTGTAGAAATAGACTCCATGTGCTTAATGGGACTAAGGAGTCTAATAATTTTTTTCTTAGGTTTCTAAAAAATTCAATATAAGACTATATAACTTGAAAAATAATGAAACTTTAGCATATTCTTCATATTGGACATCAAAGTCTAGAGCCCACTTATGAATGATTAACATTATAGGTTTATGTATAAAAGACCCTATATCTAGGGTACACTACACTATCAAAGCATTATTTAATTGAACATGTAGAAAAAAATGAACATAATACTTAGCATGAAGAGCTTAGATGTCATGTTTTTTCATTACATCATTTAACTATGAAACAAAACTTTGATTACAAGGCAAGTAATGCAAAATTTGAATAAATAGATATTATGATAAAATATTAGCATCCAATGCCTCATATACATCATTAAGAAGAACAAAATTAGGTGTCTTAGTTGCATCAACATTACTAGAGGAAGACACTACAATGTTTTTCTTACCAACTTGTAAATTTGTATTTGAGAATCAACAAAAAATTTCTACATTGATAAAAGAAGCAAAAATTTCAACATTGGTTAAAGAATATGGGAGTAATATAAAATCTTCCATAGGAAAATTCTAGAGAAATCAGATCTACTAGAGTAAAAACAAAGAGAGAAAAATCAAATTTGTTGGAGAAACATCAAATTTACTAGAGAAACATTAGATCTATTGAAAAAACACAAGATTCACTAAAGAAAATCAAATTTGCTAAAAAAATTAGATTCACCAAAAGCATCAAATCTACCTAGTGTTTAAAACTCAAAAGTTGTTACAAATGACTTAAGTACTACCAGCTTAAGAGTTGAATAATGTTGATTTTTTGAAGCATGGTGAACTTTGAGGACTAAGAAATTAGAAAGAGGATTGAATAAGTTCCCTAATTTGAACAACCAAGATAGCCAAAACCACACTTAAATTTATGTGGTTCCCCAACTTGGATACATCCAAGCTTATAGGGTAGAATCCTTGCACATCTCCAAACTTTGTTCCTTTAAAAATTATGATTTAAAGGACACCACAACATTTACAAAGTGTGAGCTCTGCAAGGAACACGCTTAATCCCACAAGGTTCCAACAAGCTTAAAATGTGATTTGAAGGATCTCATAATATTTACAATGATGTTAGCTCTACATCGAGTGTGTGCTCTTAAGAAACACACTCGACCTTGCAAGGTTCCAACAAGCTCAACAAATGCCTTCCCATAAGCAACACATTAATCCCGCAAGGCTTACAAAGGGAGAAATAACATTAAGAAGAGAATGTAATTAAACTTTACAAATTCCTTACTTTATGCTCTTGCAATTATAATATAATTCACAAAGATAGAGAATTGAGGAACAAAAAAATTCACTTGATGTAGGTAATGATGGGATATTCTCATGAATAGTGCTTTTCCTTTTCATGAAGATCTCGTTTCTTTTATAGCCTCTGTTATCAAATAACTATTGGAATTCATGCAACGACTAGAAAATGGCTAGTCAGGATGTGCCATTTAAGATTTGGATGTCTCACTAATTTTTAGTACTTTTAGGTGGAACATCCTACTATAAATTAGGACATCTCACATGGTATGTCCTAGCTAAGATGTCTTAGGAACAACTGGGATGTTTGCTATTTTTGTGGGACATCTGGCCTGAAACTTAAGCTCTAACATAGAAAATTTGGGCATATAATGAAACATTTTCTTTCAGCTTCTAGGCTCCATGCATCCTTGTAATTTCTTAAAAATAAGCCATAAGCACTTGCTATCAACATTGCTAAAAACTAGGATTTCTTTCACTGATAATGGAGGTGGAATAGGTTATTTCAAATTGGTGCTAAGCATCCACAGACCAAAATTAGGACTGATAAGAACTTGAATTGTTTGTAGAGGCTCCTTTTGCACTTTTGGCCTTGTGAGGAGATGCCCTCAAAGTTCCAAACTTCTTTTGTGTCATGGATTTCGACAAAATGAATTGGAGATGCAGCAAGGATGAGGCCCTAGTCGACTACATTGGGATGTTCAAGAATTGAGTGGAATGAAATGGGAAAAAAAATGATTGGTCATATATGGCTGACACACTTGATAGGGTTTATGCCATGGTTTGGGATGTCCCAAGAAAAAATGGGATGTCTCACATGAGTCCAGCCTATTTAAAATTGGACGTTTTAAATCTGGATGGGATGTCCCAAGTGGAATGTACAAAATAGCAAGATGTCCCAACATTAAGTTGATTCTTTTTAGGCTGGATAGGTCTGAGAGGTATGAGGATTCATAGGGGATGCTACCAAGGATAATAATTATTATAAAAACAAAGCTAAAACATAATGTAAGTCAAGGAAAAATACTTACTAATACTTACCAATACTCATCTTGCTTACTCTTGAGAAGGTGCTTTATTCAAGTAGATTCATGATGAGGTTCTCTCCTCAAAGTTCCTCCTTTGTAATCATTACATATCTCTTATATCCTTGATATTTGATCATTCCTTGTGAAGTCCCTTGTGATTTGATGTACAACATGAGCATTTTCTCTTTCTTCTTCCTTCTTTAGTTTACCTCTACATACTTTTTTGACTTGTAAGAAATTATTTCTAGGAACCTTTGGATAAGACCAAGGATTCATGTTATAGGACCAAGAATTCATGTTATAATGTTTCATTTTGAATAAAAATTTGAGTGTTTATGCTCATACTTTCCACAATAATAACACTTGATTTTTCTTACTTGGGCAAGATGATCAAACCTTGGAGTGTAATCCCATGTAGATGATGTGCTTGAAGATGTCTCATTTTTTTGGTGGATTCCTAAACCACTCTTGTCATATGGATCTCTTCCTTAACCCAATACAATTTGTAAGGTCTCCTTTCCTTTTGTAAGTCTTCCATTATAAGCTTCGTATCTGCAGGTTAACAATTTGCTTACAAGAGGATGTTATTTTATGATTCTTAGCCCTTAGGTTTGAGTTTTCTTGTGTGATATTTAAGCATTTTTTATTTAGTTGAAACAACTCAAATCTTCATCACTCAAGGCCTTCTTCATTTTAAAACATATACTTTGAAAGGATATAATTTCATTTCATAGTAAATCATATCTTTCTTCAAGAGTACCTTTAGATTATTTCATTTCCACTATAGAATCTTGATGTGTAAGGGTGATATAAATAAGATGTAATCTTGAAGAAGTGTTATCAATTTCCTCCTTACTTTTTTCCTCATCCTAGCTTTAGTACAAACTTTTATTTTTAGTTTCAACTTCATATGGATCCCTCTTTTGTAACCTACTAATACTTGGACATTTGGAGGCCACATGGCCTCTACCACCACAAACCCAATATTGTATAGATGATGCATCAATATTATAATTTTTAAAACTTTTATCTCTTTCCTTATGTTTGACGCCAAATTTATTGAAGCTCTTGCCTTTTCATGTTAGTAGTCTTTGAACTATCCTTGACAAGAGACTCAATTCATCTTCACTATTTGCTTCATGCTTAGATGACTCCTCCTTTCATGAACTTTTGAGGACAATGGATTTTTCCTTGCTTACACCTTCACTTATGAGATTAATTTTATAAGCTATGAGTGCACTTTGAAGCTCTTTGAATTTTAGGACTAAGAAATCCCTAATCTCTTCCATAGTTGTAACTTTTGATCTAAACTCAGGTTGCAAAGTTCTAATCGTTTTAATGATGACATCTTTCTTCAGTAAATTTTTCCTATTTCTTTGATAGCTACAATTAGATCATTACCTCATAAAAATAATCCTTGATTTTCTCTCCTTCTTGCATTTTAAGTTTATCATACTCACTTTGTAATACTAGAAGCTTAGATTTCTTGACAATAGATGTACCTTCAAAGGTAGATTCTAGAGCTTCTTAAATTTCTTTCATGGTTTTCACCTAGGTACTCTATTAAAATTAGATTTACTTAAAGCATAATAAAGATAATATTTTACTTTTGAATCAAAAATAAATTTATCTTTTTCATCCTAAGTCCATTTGCTCCTTGCCTTTGTTGCACTTGTGGTGATGTCGATGGGTGGTGTGTATCCCTCTAGGATGGATTCCTAAACTTTGAACTCCATGGACTACAAGAATCCTTGCATTCTAGCCTTCCAGTACATGAAGTTGATTCCAATGAACATTGGTGGCTTGATGAAAGATGTTCTTTTCATTCCTCACTCTTAAGATGTTAAGCATCAAAATTGAAAGTACCGAGATCCAATACGACTTAGATGGAGGGTTGAATAAGTTTCCAAATTCAAAAAACTAAGACAAATAAAAATTCACTCAAATTTATGTGGTTCTATAACTTAGGTACTTCCATACTCGGAGGGTAGAATCCTTGCACATCTCCAAACCTTGTTTCTTAAAAAAATGTGGTTTAAAGGACACCACAACCTTTACAAAGTTAGAGCTTCACAAGGTGTGTTTTCTCGCAAGAAACACAGTCAATCTTGTAAGGTCCCAACAAGCTCAAAATGTGATTTCAAGGATCCCAAAACCTTTACAATGACATGAGCATGGAGTTTCTCCTCTCAAGAAACACTCTCAACCTTGTAAGCTCTTGACAAGCTTAACGAATGACTTCCCACAAGAAGAACATCAATCCCATAGGGATTACAAAGGGAGAAATAAAGTCAAGGAGAGAATGTAACTAAACGTTACAAATTTCTTACTTTTACACTCTTATAATTAAAATACAATTAATAAAGATAGAGAATTGAGGAACAAAACAAATTCACTTGATGTAGATAATGATGGAATATTCTAATGAATAGTGCTTTTCCTTTTCATGAAGATCCCATTCTTTTTATAGCCTCTATCATTGTCAAATAACCACTGGGATTTGTGAAATGGCTAGAAAATAGCTAGGTTGGGTGTCCTATTCAAACTTGGTATCTGTCACTAATTGTTCTGTGCTTGCAAGTGAGACGTCCTACTGGAAATTGGGATGCCTCACATGGAACATCCCAACTAGAATGTCTCACATGGAACATCCCAACTAGAATGTCTCACATGGAACATCTAGGTAGAATGTCTTAGGTATAATTGGGACATCTACTATTTTTGTGGGATGTTTGGCCTAAAAATAGAGCTCTAACATTGGGATGTTTGTTGATCTCTTGGGATGTTTGGGCATATAATGAAACACTTTTCATTTGGCTTCTAGGATTAATGCATCCTTGTGATTTCTTTAAACTCTTGTGAGCTTGGTTAAGACTTCATCACTTTAGATTGATAACTCAGCTCTTATTTTAATCTCAACTTTCTCTTTTTTCCAATCTCTTCTTAACACCATCTAAGCTCTTATCCCAATCTCACAATGCTCCTATCATCTTGTTCTCGTCTTTCCAAGTCCTGTAAGATTCCGACAAGTACATTTTCTACATTCTCTATTTTCCAAGGTTTTGACATACCAGAAGGTCAACAAACTTATCATTAATAGTTACATGATTGTGGAAAATATCATATTTATTTTTCCAAATAGCATGCAAAATGCATGGATGCAAGCACTTCCAAATAAAAAGTAATTCCTTAGCAACAAAAAAAGGCATATTCAAGAAGAGATTATTTTCAACTAGAAAATAAATCATTAAGAACATGAAAGACCTAATTTCAAGTATGAATGGAAAAAATAAAATCATAAAAGAAATGAAAAAACTCATTAGTTGAATTAGATATCATACATTTAGATTCTAACAAACCCAAATACACAAGATGTTGTCTAATATAAAGACCTTACTAAAGAAGATAGCATATGAAATGTTTAATTTTAGAAAGGTAAGGAAGCTTCCAAAGTAAATAGAATCTAGTATGCATTACCTTTTAGCATGATCAAGTGACCAAAATATATTGTATTTAACAATAATAGAAATTCTTGAGTTAGGAGAAATAGAAATAACTAGTTAAAAATAACATGATGAAGTGATAAGTAGATTGATAAATATAATTTTATTTTAGGTTATTTTTAGTATAATGTAATATAGTTGAAATATTTTTTTTCTAACTAGTATTTTTGTTGAAAATATGTAATTTTGGGGTTTTTGTTACACCTCAATTTTTTTTTGTTTTTATTATAACCCTCCAACAGGCACACTAGTTAATGTTTTACAAAGTGTTTTTTCTTCCCTTGAAAATATATAATTACAAAGATGAGTTGGACCTTAAACTTTTCTTTTTTTATATTCTAAAATAATAAGAGAATAATGAGGTGTTAACCTAGTGGTTAAAATCTTGATTTAAAAGTTCCAAGTTATGGTTTGATTTTAGTGAGTAATGCTAAGTTATATATCTTAGGGTATGCCTATATTACAATTATTTTAGGGTTTTAGCAACACCCCATCTCTTTAATATAATTAGTGATTACTTAGACATAACCATGATTATGATGTGACTTATAACATGAAGATGATATATCATCATTCAAGTTGCTATTATTTAGAATTTGCCTTTAATTTCTACTAAGATGAATATATGACATGTAGGAACCTAAAAGACAACATTATATTACCATTTGATTAGTTAAGCCCATAAATGCTCACTACTACATTGATGAATATTGGATTGTAAGCTATTGTAAATGAGTACATAATGGTAGATGAAATGTCCACACATCCTATCAGCTCATAAAAGTCTAACTTGAAAAAATAATTTCATGAAAGCATGCCATGAAGCTATAAAAGGAAAAGACATCATCATTCCAACAACATCTTAGTCTAAAAAGGAGAATACCGATTACTACATAGGGGGATCCCATCACTAGAATCCTTCTATTTGCAATATTGAAGAAATAGGTATTTTTTGGCTACACTCTACATTGACAAGTAATCAAGAAAGGGGGAGAGTAGGACCTAACACAAGGAGGACCTTTAGATTTAGGTCTTTTAGTAGGAAGTAAAAAGATAATGAAGGGATTATGAAAGAAGAGCAAGTTAACATGACTCTTTTAGCATGTCATCCTTTTCAACATCCTTATCATTAAGCTTTGATAAGGATGAGCATAGGTAAAGAGGAAGAGACCAAGATAGATAACCTAGTGAAGATGATAGAAGGAACTAGAATAGAATACATGATAGAAATAGAAATGGATGTAGAGATGGTAATAGAGATAGAGATCATGGACATAGACATGACATAATGCATGGTAGGGAGCATAGAAGGGATTATGATCATAATAGAAACTATGATGAATAGGATGCCTATGATGAACTCTTATTGGCTACAAGGATAATTACAAAAATTAGGAGGTCTATTTACATTTTGACTAGGTATCAAAGGAATAGTCACATCAAGTGGTTTGACATAAATAATATTCTAAAGTTTAAGGAAGTTTACAATGCAGATCCATAGCATCATTTGCAAGTCTTTCATGATGTTTATTATAAAAACCTTGCTAACCAAGCTTAGGATAGGAAGGAATTACTTATATAAAAACTCAAATCATGAAAAAGTAAAATGCTACTTAAGAAAATAAAATGGATGCTAAGAGAATGGATAATCAAAGCAATAGACATCTAATAAAATTATAGACACAAAGGGATAAGAAAATACAAAAAAAAATGTAAATACCTTGCAAAAACAATGACAATAGCCCCTTGCATACCAAAACTAATCTATTCACTACTAGAAATAGGATGAAACTTATTTTCCAAGCCAACAATTAAAAATAAGAGATGCATAAAAATAATCGTAGATATTAAATTATTTATGAACAAATGAAACAATAATAAAATTACATAATACAAAATATTTATAAATATGAAAATGAAAATACATTTCAATTTAAAAATACATTGGAATCTAATGTTGCATAACTAACAAATTGAATAAAACATAATAAACCATGCAACATAAGTAAATTCAAATTTGAGTTGGCCTGCACCCAAGATAGATAGAAATAGAACACATCCCATACACATTCCAAATCCACAACCCTTGCTAAACATTATAGCATAGAATCAAGCTCAAATTGAAATTATAAAATCAAATAAAATCTCAAATTATGGAAATTTAATCATCAGTTATCTCCTCTAAATCCTTCTCATCATAACTACTATAATCATCTAAAAAATCATAGAAAACCAAGGACATTAGTCCTAAAACTCAGTAGGATAAACCAACTAGCAAATACACTCTCATGGGTTTGGTTGGAGGCATTAGGTGGATAGATAGTCATGTGCATAGGTAGCTGTAAAAAATTATTAGCCAAACCATACAAACATCAAATCAAACAAATAATAATGTCAACCAACAATTAGTTATAAACCAAAAATTCTACCACCATCCTTAATTCAATCAATGTACAAATCCAATTTCCAATTATGGTAAGTCTAAAATTCACATTTTGTTAGATAAATAATGAGTCTGTAATCCATATATAAATGATTGGTGAGACTAAATCTCATTTAATGATTGATAAGTCTACAACTCATGATGAGTGGCGAGGTACCCCTACACTTAATCATACGAATACCAGTGTTCACGCATGATCCGATTGAACTCCGTAGATGGGCTAGTTGTGGTATCTAGATAGTTACACGTTGATCATAGTTCACTATCTTCCCACTTGGACTAGTATTTTATTTGTCACACATGGTTTAGTCTAGAGTGAGGCGTATGATGTGGTCATAACTAGTGCTACTCTTAGAGGCAATGGAAAATAACTTGTTTAAGCTAATAGGGGATGAGAGAAGAGAATGTAAGCTAGCCTAAGTGTGATGAGAATTCGTCCTTAATCATCCATACACATCTTGGACCTTGTGTACTACTACTGGGATTACCAAGCACATGTCCTAGGTATGCTATTAGGATACCAAGTAGTCACACTTAAATGCTCATGATTGAGTTGTACTCATTCCGTGTTTAATAATGAGGATAGGAAATGAAGGTAGAGAAATATTAATTAAGAAAGCAATAAATAACAATAATAGTAAGTAATTAAAACTAAGTGAATGCTGTAATGATAAAGTAATCTCAATCTTTATCGTCGATCATGTGCATGTCCAAGTATGTCACACTCGAATAAAGGTTCCGTACAATTACAATCATCGCATTGTGGGCATGCATTGGGGAAAGGGTTGAGATGAACTAAAAAATGACAAAAAGACTCTACTCTAACACTAACTGACTTCCTTTTCTTGTGTGCCCAAATGTGGTATTTATAGGCTTACACAGGAACCACGATATCGTGTATCTGATATCGTGGGTCTGATATTGAAGCGTGACAAATCATGGTTCATCAACTCATATATAAATGATCAATGAGATTGAATCCCATATATATAATTGATGAGTCTAAAACCCATATATAATCAAATAGTTGGCCAAACCAAAACTAAAATCCAACTCAAACAAATCCAACAAATGTTTTTTTTTAGATGGTGGGGAGATGAACCTAAACATCCAAGAAAGCTAATAGATCCAAACCAAAGAATTGGTGAGTCTAAAACTCACATCAAATATGTATTTGATGAATCTAAAATTCACAATGAGTTGAATGACTGGTGAATCCAAGTCTCACATTTATCAAATAAAGGTTATTAAATAGATTTGCCAAAAATGCCAAACATTTAAACTAGAAGATATAGGTTAATAAGTCAAGAAATGTTGCCAAAAGGAAAGTTTTGATGTTTCAATGAGGTTAAAGCTTAAGACATTAGTTTAGATAAATGTTTGAAAAATATTAGAATATTGCCAAATAGAAATCTAATCTTCTTATGGTTGTTCTAGGGTCATATAGTTGCTAAAATATTAATAGTTATTGATTTTAGGTTTTCAAGCATTTTGGAAGTCCTAAAAATGTTGTTTTGGAATCTTTTCAATTTTCTATTTTCTAAAGGCTAGGATTCATTTTATAAAAGTTGCTCCATTTTTCATGTTGAATCCAAAAATATAATTTTCAATTCATCACAATCTCATTGTGACCTTGCAAATGGTTTATGATGGACTATGAAGGATGCCTTGTGATATATGTGAGTGAGTTAAATAGTTTTTCCTTTTGGATCATTGGCATTTGGAGTTATCTTGAAGGTCAAAAATGCAAAAAATGACATGAAACTTGAGTTCTATAGTTGAATTATTGGTAGAATTTGGAACAAAGATAAAACATAGTCAAAATTAGCTAACACGTGATAAGACATGGTGAAAAGGTTGACTAACATTACATGCATGATATAAAATTTTAAAAATACCCAAATGTAGAAAAATAATATTGAAATATTCAGATATGAAAAATTAGATAAATTGACAAATAGTTGCTAAACAAATAAGAAAAGGTCAAAAATATGTACCAATCAAAATTACAAATACCCAAAGGAGAAAAATATTAAATTACCCACCTAAATTTGATAGTTTTGCAAAAAGGATCATCACATGGCTTTGATCTTCTAACTAGGCTTTGAGTCAGAGGAAAAGTCAAAGATTAACAATGGGATCTAGGTAAGATCTAAAATGAGATCTAGAAATATGGTGTACATAGATCTTGTTTGATAGCATAGATATGGATCTAGCTCTCTCTCTCTCTGTAATTCAAAATAATTTCCCTCTCTAACTCTATCTCCCAAATGTCAAGAAGGCAAGGTAAAAGAATGTTCTCTCAAAGAAAAGTGATTAAGCTTATATTGTAGTAATGGTTTGGTAGTGTTGGATAAGGAATCTATCATGGTTAAAAAGTAAATTAAAAAGAAATTCCAAATCTAAAAATATTTTGAAATACTTTTTCATTACATGAAATATAGCCTATGCTGACCATAGGAGCATCTTCTATGAAAATGTTAACGGCTATGTCTAACCCCAAGGTGATAGGTATGTCTACATTCAAATTAATAACAAGGTCTAGGGTCAAAAGTATAACTAATAAAAGGCTAGCATAAGATCATCTAATCATAAGCTAAAAAAATTTAAAAGTTAAAATCAAAATATAAAAATATAACTTTATCAAAAATATAAATGACCCAAATAAATCATTTCAAAATCCAAAGTAGTACCCCATGTACCAATAACTCATCCAATGCCTAGTACTTGCTACTTGAAAACTATAACAAAAATGATTTGTACACATGTAATAAATTAAAAGATAATCAAAATACCAAAAATATTAAAAAGTACTCAAATAACTCTACTAATTCTAGTCCCAAGCCTAAATACGAAAGAAGGAGGATTAGCATCAGGTTGATAGCCAATTGTAAAACCTTGTCAAATCTTATGAATGAGTTCTTTCTTAGATTTTATAGATGCTAGAGCATTTCATAGAAGTGACGCACAATAGTTAAAAGCCTAGTTGCTATGGATCTAGCTCTTCATAGAGGAAAATGATGAAAAAGAACACATGTAGCCAATCCCATTTTGTTGGGACAAGACTAGTATGATGATGATGGTAATGATGATCAAAAAGTAATCAAACATAAAAACATATAAAAGTATAAAAATACCATAACAATGAGGAATTAGCCTAGTGGTATGGATTTTGGTCTATTAATGCAAATTCATAGGTTCAATTCTACTAGGTAGCATTGAGTTATAAACTTCTATAAATCTTGGGGTGTACCTATGTTTCAATTATTTTGAGTTCAAAAAATACTATCACATAACAAAAGTATTAAAATTAAAATGGATCAAAAGATTCAAATGAAAAACATACCAAGGGGTAAGAAGTGCCTATAGAAAGGGTGTTACACCTACACCCTACAAAACATTGAAAATAATTGACAAAAAACTTCAACTATTCTTAGAACACTCATCAAAGAAGTAGATAGTTGATACATATTCTTAGAACTAGAATCCATCCACCGATGGAGCACAATGTTGGAGATGTTCAATAATAACTACTAGGCATAGTTAAGATTTCCTAGTTTAAGGAAGTAGATCTAAAGATGGAGGTATGAAAAATATGAATTCCTTGATGTAGCCTTGGATAGGTACTATTTACTTCTACATAGATGTTCAAGCCATGGATTTTCTCAATAAAAATAATGGAAGCATGTCATAGATGGGTTATGGAATAAGACATATGAAATTATTGGGGTTTGTACCCTAGGAAGACTTTTGGAACTACAAGCACATTGGATCCAAAGGATTATTAATCAAGTAGTTAAAAAGGAAGGAAAACTTAAAAAGAGACAGTGTGCAAAGGGGTACAATAGGGATCCATTCCTTTGAAAGAATGATATTCATGCTTTGGAGATAAGTGAAGATGGAGACCTAATGGAGAAGATAATTCAAAGGAAGGATTTATTAATCCAAAAATATATTTCAAAAATTATGACAAAGGTTAAAAATATTTGGAACTTTTTGGATGAAGAATTTTGTAACCGCATTAAAAATAGTACAGGAGAAGATAGAGTGTGCACTTATGAAGGAAAAGAAAATGAAGACAGGGAAGGATATATATATGCAAAAAGGAAAAGATGTTGTAGTACAAGATTAAGATTGTTGATTTAGATTTAGATGGAGATAATGGGTGTGACCTATGCTAATATAAAAATTTTAAGTAATGTTGTTCCATCATGATACATCTATAAGAACCAAAGGTGTATGCTTTGATTCCTAAGTTAATTAGGAATTAGATGCTAAAGAGATTTCCATATTCATAAGGTAACTACACATAGTCCTAAAATCAAAAATAATATCTAAGTAAGGCTCCTTATCAATCTCACTTGTATTCTTATTAGTAGTAAAAATATTAAGAGTTATGGGGGATGTTATGATCAAGGTAGTAACACCCTTGCAGGAAACCTAATTCTTATGGGTATTATTTAAAACAACCTATTTTTCCAAGTGATGTCTCTACTCATGAACCCTTTCACTAATATTTTCCATCAAAGAACCATAGACCTGCTACTCCACATCTTGAATCACCTTCCTATACTTTTCATCAACCTTTAATGTACCTTAATATTCACATAATTTTCTTCTTCTAGTGCTACTTTCTCCAATGCAAAGTGAAATACCATTACAAACATAATAAAAGAATGTAACAAGAGTTCATATATAGATGGACAAAAGTTCTAATGGATTTGAGCATAAGCCTCAAAATCATTTCATCATAGGGAGGTTTTCATGCCTATAGAAGGGGCTAGTGGACCTATTAGTTCCTCAAAACTACCATAACCATCATTGGCTATGGATCCCACTCTAGCTCCAACATCCTCCAACATTTTAAGTGAGTTAGGATTGCCTTCAAACTAAAATTTAAACATAAAAACTATCATGCTCATCCATATAGTGTGAAATATTGAATAAAATTCAATACTCTTCCCAAGAAGAGAATAGATCCAAGGAATCCTCTAATTTAGTTGCAAATTATTGGGAATTTACCATGTAAAGCTCTACTAGACTTAGGTTTCAAAGTTAACTTGATTTCTCAAGAGATGTACAAGACATGAAACTTGTCATCACTAAAGAAATGTAACATGAAGTTAGGACTTGCTAATTAGTCCTTAACTCTTTTATTGGGATAGGTGGAGGATGTTGTGACAGCTATTAATGGATGGTCATACCTAGTGGAGTTCCTAGTAATTCATGCAAAAATTACAAATGTGAGTTTCTCATTATCCTAGGAAAAGCTTAACCTAGTACAATTAATGTCAAGCTAGAAATTAGGGATATTTCCTTAGAGATATTTATGGAAAATAAAAATGGAATTATTAAGTAGAAATTTTAATGTGTTACATACATTGATATAGGGTGAAATTGTATGTAGAAGGTTTGGATCATCAAATTGAGATGCTTCCCAACATGCATTTCATGTGTAGAAGAAGTGCATGTGTGTGTAGAAATGCCTATATGCAATAGGCACGAAGCAAAAAGGTATCTAGTGGTTGATGGTAGATGATAACTAAAAATCATCAATTTAGATGAAACTGCAAGAGACATTCATTAGCTGTTATGTGGAAAAGCTAGACAAGATGTAGAAAGCAAGGCAACAATGTTTTCAAATAGGCCATGTGCAATAAGAAGAAATTGATTGAGGAGAGTTGTAAATTCCAAAAGAATTAGTGACTGAACTAATTGAGCTAAAAATATTACCAAAATCATTGGAATATTTTTTTCTTAAGAATCAAAAACTAGTGATCATCAATGCTGAGCTTATAAAGAAATATAAAAAGAAGCTATTAAAAGTGGTACATAAATAGTCAACAATATTTATGTGGTCTTATGATGAGATCATTAGAATTGATCCATGTATATTCCAATACTGCATATACATATATCGAGACATAGAGTCAAAACATGAACCATAGATTAGGTTAAATTTCAAACTAAAGGTTGTAAAGCAAGAAATTGAAAAACTAAAATTTGAATTCATCTATCTTGTTGTGGATAGTAAGTGTATGAACCCACTTGTCATAGTACCTAAGAAAGAAGGAAATTGATAGATTTTCATAGATTTCAAATTATTAAAGATGGATACTTTTAAATATCATTTTCCTTACCATTTTTTGAACAACTATTGGATGCCATCTTTAGATACAAGTATTATAGCTTCTTGGATGATTATAGTTGCTATAATCAGATCCGAATTTCTCTAGAGGATCATGCCAAAATAATGTTTATAATTGCCTTGGAAACTTTTACATATTAGAAGATGTCATTTTGCATATACAATGTTCTTGCTACATGTTAATTCTTGGTTCTTAGCATCTTCTAAAAAGCATATATGCAATGGCATGGAAGTCTTCATGAATGACTTCTACATCTATGGGCCAAATTTTGAACAAGCATTGTAGTATCTAGAATAGGTACTCAAAATATGTATGGAAATGAACCTAAAACTCAACTAGTAGAAGAGCTACCTTAGGATCTAGGAAGGTATGATCATGGAACACTAGATTTTAGAAAAAAGCATTAATGTGAATCTTGAATAGATGAAGTTCATTCAAGGAATTACTCAAAAAATTTAAATAGTAAAATATGTGATGTCATTAATTGAAGACATAGGCTCTTACAAGCACTTTATTATGAACTTCTTAAAAATTTCCAAATTGTTGATAGAATTGACCAAGAAGGATGCATCCTTTATCTAGTTAGAGGATTGTTCAACATAGTGACTTGTATTCCTTAATATAGTGACTCATAGAGACTCTAGTTTTACAAGTACTTGATGCATCAAGACTCTTTTACATAATAATTGATGCATCTAATTATGCTTTGGGAGCTGTACTTATGTAGTTGAACAATAAAAGCTAAGCATAATTCATCCATTATGCACTTAGAAGCATTGCTAGTGTATAACTTAATTACACCAAAACTAAGAAGGAGTTAATGAAAATGGTGTATGCACTCGAAAAGCTGAGGCACTATGAGAAGGAGGTGACGGTGATGGTGTTTGCACTTGAAAAGTTCAAATCCACAAAAGCTCATATTGGTAAATATATAATAAATTAAACCATTTCTTGAGCTTAATGGGACTAACATCTCAACCACCTTAATAACCATCATTACTAAATCCATCTTCCATATCTCCCTTTTAAAACTTAGTCACAGAGAAGATACTTTGAATTAATAATAGACCTAAGTGCATTTTTATCTTTTTGTTTCATAATTTCTTATAACTTTCTAATTTCTTTATAATTTTTCATTTATTTCTCATTTTCTATGCCTTAGTGTGTTTTTCCATTTCTTCAAATTTTTTATTTCTTATGTAATTATATATTTTATTTACATTATTTTCCTTATGATTTTTTGTGCACTTTTCATATTTTGGTTAATAAAGTTGCCAAAGTTTTGTGCAAGAATAAATTCTATTGTGGGAATTTTATCTTATGTTATCAGGTTATTGAAAGAGTAATGGTGCATGATAATGAGATCACAACATACATTACTTTATTTTCATTAATAAGAAGTCCTTATCATGGGAATAATATCATTTTTATCATATTAATAGCTAAAATTAACTCATGATCATCAAACCTTGAAGGGGTGAGGAAGGACCAAGAGGGTTGGATAAGGGCGTAACATCAAGGGGATTTACTTATTCCTTGGAATTCTACCCTAGGTTCCATTGGCCTTGTGTTGATGCACTATGAGTAATTTATATTTTTTAAAGATATATTATTTAAAAATAATTATTTCTTTGTTAGATCACTAGAAAGACATGTGACTCATGCTCAAAGATAGTCTTATGGTAAGGGTAATAAAATAAATAATTAATTAATATGTAAATTAATTATTCTTGGGATACAACTGGAAAGACATGTGACCCATGCCTAAAGGTGCTCCTCTAAAAAATGACCAATGTTCTTATCTTGAATATAAATAAATAATTAATTATCTTTAATAACTCTAACACCTATTTCCCAAGTTTTCCTTGTTTAGTGATGTTATTTTCAATATGGTGGTTAGTTGGTCTCATGGTGGTGGACCTAAAATGATGTAATGCATTGGTAAGTGATTGGACTTAGTTTGAACTCCTAGAAAATAGATAAGATGATCATTTTAATCACACATCACATGCAAGATCCATTATGATCATGGTAAGACATTTCATGTTCCACTTCTTCAATCCTTTTTAATATCATCTTACTTCACTATTATGTTACAATTATGATTTTAATAGTTTTGTTTAGCATAGTGTAGGATTTTAACTATGATGCTTTTGTTTTGATTAGACTAAGGATATGATCCACATTTAATTTCTTATATATTCATAAGCATTTTCTAAAATGGTTATGTAAGAGCATTATAAAAAAGAACTTGCTTTAGGAAGGATCGACATATATAACTCTTGGTGATCATGCTTAAGGACCAATTTCACATATTCTAAGACAATAATAAGCTAGTTCTCTACCTTTATGCATTAACATTTAACCTATTTCTCCTTACTTTTATTTAATTTTGCATTCAAAACTTCTCAAAACACTTCCATTCGGGCCAATTTTTAGGCTTGAAAACACATCAATTTCATGATTTTAAAGTATCTTGAAGTATTTTTATATACCATGCTAGGTTTTGCAATTCTTCGAAGGTTTGAAATCCTTACAAATGCTCTAAATTTGAAATTTAAATACTCTATAATTAAGAAAAAAAATTCAAATAAGGGCTTTAATAGAATGCAACGTCATAGTTAATCCAGCTATGCCAACTAAGTTATGTCAACATAACAATAAAAATACTATAAGTATGAGTGCATTGCTCTTGATCTTTTACATTTTTCTTCTAATGCTTGAGGTTTTTTTGTCATTTTCCAAGCACAATACCTTCAAATTATGATAACCTATTATGTAGATCTTTAATTTAACTCATTTAAAAACTAATGAGCTCTTAAAGTTGAGTTCAATGTTGTGAGCTCTTAGAACAAAAATATGAAAACTTTTTAAACATCTTAGTTTTTAAATGTTTAAGGTAATTAATGATAAAAGTAACCAAAATTGACTAATCATTAGATGATTTAATTATCATAGAAACTTAGTAACATCAAATTACAATAATTTAAGTGCTTAAAATAATAAAATTTTAGAAATTAGAAAAGCAAAGGTCGATAAAGATTAAGATTATAATGGAAAATATATTTCAAGATTTAAAAATTGATCTTAGGATGATTGCTTATGATAGCTAAATCTATTTTAGAGGTAGGGTATACATCATAACTATGAGAGAAGAGTCTAGGAACCTTATGTGAATGAGGATGTGGGCAAGATTCGCTACAAGAGAAGTTTCATATGACAAGACTAGTAAGGAAAGAGCTAAAGGTGTAGTCAGTTAAATAAATTTCCCTAGCACCAATGGGAAATTCTTGATAACCATCCAAGATAAGAAAATCATTGATAAGACATCTTACCCAATGAAAAATTTAGAGGTGATCCTTGCAAATTAAAGCTTGATAACCATCCAAAATAAGATAATCATCGATAAGACATCTTACACAATGAAAAATTTAGAGGTGATCCTTGCAAATTAAAGCTTGATAACCATCCAAAATAAGATAATCATCGATAAGACATCTTACACAATGAAAAATTTAGAGGTGATCCTTGCAAATTAAAGCTTGATAACCATCCAAGATAAGACAATTATCAAAACTGTATGATAGAAAAAAACTTCAAGCCATTTCTAGAATATGCTTCCAAAGAAGTTCATGATCAATTATAATCCTACTCTCTTTGTCCTATGGTGTAGGTTCATCTCAATATTAATATCACCTTTTAAAAACTAAATATATACATTATGGAAAGACAAAATATGCTTGAAAAATAAGAAAACTAGCTATTTTCAATTACTTGAAAGAGAAGATTACAATAAGATTCCACAACTTGAGAATCAGCCAAACAATCTCACATACTTAAATGATGTTGCAGAGAATGGCTTTGTACAAATACATAATGGATGTTCTCAATGCAAGACACAACTGATAAATAGGCTTTTCCATAACTCAAGATTAATATTTCAACACATAAGACACAAGAGATACCAGGCCAACACTCACTCAATTGACTAAGAGTTGCAACACGCATGCACTCTTCTGACATGCTCTCTTGACATCTCATGATGTCTCACTGACATATCTTGATGGCATCTCATAACCTCTCATGGTGGTACAAGTATGAACACAATCTATATTTATTAAAAAAAGTAAGATAAAAACCCTAGGAAAACTTCTCTAAGCATAATTGGAAGATACTCTAATGTATCCATCTTTTTCTCCCATGTTTTGACTATTTCCAAAATTGGAACAATAATTTTGAAAGCTTTCTTTCATAATTGAAATTATCTTTGGCCTTTCTGGGATGTCTACCTATGAAAATATTAATTCTATGAAGATGTCTTATTCATGGCTGAGACATCTCTTACTTTAGTTGAGACATCTTAGTCCAATCTGAGACATCTTGGTCCAATCTAAGACATCTTGATAACTTGTGAGACATCTTACTTGAGATGTATGCAAAAATTCCCAAGACATCTCCTATCACCCAATAATTCTCTCCTGAGATCTTAGATCTCAAGCAAGATGACTTCAGAACTTTCAAGATGTCTCCATGGATCTGAAAACTTGCAAAAACACACATATAGGGAAGATAATAAGAGGATTGGAAGAGGTGCCCCTACACTAGCTTATCATCTCCAACTATGATACCAACTTTTTTGTTTTTCATATAATCGAGACTAAGCATGGCCTAACATTATTAAATTCAAGGTCAAACATTAAAATAATCCAAAAATGACATCTGAAGATAAATTTCTACTCTCTAAAGCTCTCCAAGGATTATCTTAGCTCACAACCTAGCATATGAGCCTTACTTTTAGTGATCCTAAAAAAGTTTGAAAATAAAATTTTTTAAGTGTTAAAGGTGATATGGATTCTTCATCAATGTCACCCCTAAAATACTAACATCACATCAATTATAGTTCTAGATGACTCTATCTATGTTATACTAGAACTGCTTCTCGACCTTGTTTTTGATTTCATAGTTGAACAACTTTTCTATAATAGTATTGGCATTGTTGACATCAAATTTTGGAATTTTAGCAAGTTTAACATTAGACCTTGATAAGGAAAAATTTTTCTAACTCTAGGTGATGATAATGTTGATGTCAGCATCACCTATAGAAACATCCTTAGAAACACCATCTCTAACAACATCTTAGGCTTTTACAAGTCCTCCCTAATCATCCTCAAAAGGATAGACATTAGTTTAGACACTTTTGGCCATGTTTGTAGGCCTAAACTAAGGTGTTTTTGGATAAGTGATATTGAATCTAGCATCAACAGTACCATCAATATCATCTATAGAAACACCTCTAAAAACACCATCTCTAATAACATCTCAACTTCTATAGGTTCTTGATGATGGACCCTAATCATCCCAAAAGGATGAGCATTAGTTTGAGCATTTTCAATAATATCTAGAGGGCTAAATTGAGGTGTTTTTGACTAAGTGATGCTACATGATGTTGAAGGTGACATCAATGTAACCTACAGAAACACCCTGAAAAACACATATTTGACAAAATTTCAAGCTTCTAGAGATTTCTAGTGATGGATACTAATCATCCCTAAAAAGATAAACCTTAGTTTAGGTACTTTTGGTAGCATTTAGAGGTTCAAATTGAGGTGCTTTTAGCTAAGTAATGCTAAAGCTTGCATCAACATCACTCATAGAAACATCCTTAAAAACACTATCTCTAATAGTATTTTAGGCTTCTATACACTCTAAATGATGCTTTCTAATCATTCTCAAGATGATAGAAATCAATTTAAGTAGTTTTAGTAAGCTTTAGGAGACATGAAATAGAAAATATTTCTAAGTATCACCTAGGAATGTTAAAATTTTTTTAGCATTATTATCATCTTACTTGCATTAGCATCATTGCAAGATTACTAATTTTAGCAATTTTCAACATTTTCCAAGTCCATGAGATTCTTGACATCCTATAAGAATCATTATAGGATGTTTCAACATTAGTTTGAGCATCTTCGAGACTTGGAATTGTAGTTGGGAAGGATGTTAAAAAGTCTTGCATTTTCATGGTAATGCTAATGCTAATGCTAGTGTTAGTGTTAATGTTATTAATAGAGTTATAATTTTTTAGATTATCATTAGGACCAAAGTTAGAATTTTTCAGCTCAGCATCAGCATCAAAGTTGGAATTTTTTATCTCAGTGTCAACACCAAAGTTACATTTTTCAGTGTCATCAAGTTACACTTCAACTTCTAGTTTTAAAAAAATGAATTTTGAGTTAACTCCACTTAACTCTAGGATCAAATTTGAAAATCCTAAGCCTATAAATATGGGATCAAAACCAAAATTTTAACCTATTTTCATGAGATCTAGATCACTTTTTGAGATTTCAAGAGATTAAGGGCATACCTTCCACTTGGTTAATAGCCACCACAAGCTCAGTTCAACATCCAAGTAGATAAGTTTATTTAGCCAAAGTATGTATTGGAGACATTAAGACATGGCAATAAATTTTCTTTCACAAGTGGATAAGTTGATGGATGATTATTTCTTTTAAATTCATGCATAATGAGAGCATGATATGGATTTTCTATTATCATTGCCTCTTACCCAATCATCATTTGAATATGCATGAAGCTTATTATCTCTACTAAATTGGATCCCAAAGTTGCAAGAACACCCTTTTTAGGTAGTATTGTTGCTTATGATGTATCCTTTTTTATTGAGATACTCTAGAGTAGGTTCACTCCAATATTAAAATCAACTTCCAAACACTAAAACCAAATATTATGAAAAGACAACAGTATGCTAGAAAACAAGAAAACTAGCCATCTTGAATTATTTAAAGGAGAAGATTACAATAGGATTCCTAAAATCCCAAAAACATCTAAACACAATCTCTCTTACACTCAAATGATATTGTATAACATGAGGCCATACAATGATTACTCTTACTACAAGATACAATTTCTAGATTGTCTTTACTTCCTAACACTAAAACTAGATATTATGAAAAGACAGCAGTATGCTAGAAAACAAGAAAACTAGCCATCTTGAATTATTTAAAGGATAAGATCACAACAGGATTTCTAAAATCCCCAAAACATCTAAACACAATCTCTCTTACACTCAAATGATGTTGTAGAGCATGAGGCCATACAATGATTACTCTTAATACAAGATACAACTGCTAGAGAGTCTTTTCCATCATCCGAGGCTAAGATCTCAACACACAAGACATAAGAGACACTAGGATAATACTCACTCAATTGACCAAGAGTTTTAACATACTACTGCACTCTTTACATGTACTCTATTGAAATTTCATGACATCTTACTCACATCTTGCTATCACACCTCATGACCTCTCATGGTTGCACAAGCATGAACATAATCCATATTTATTAACCAAGTAATACAAAAACCCTAGGAAACCTTTCTCAAGAACAACTTGATGACCCTCCACTATTTCCATATTTTCCTCTTTGTTTTGGCTATTTCCAAAGTTGGAATGGTAATTTCAAAAGTTTCATTACTCATTCAAATCATCTTGAGCCTTTGTTTGGATGTCTTGCTGTGAAATTGGTCATTCTAGGAAGTGTTGGCGACCGTTTGGGACGCGACTGCCAACGAGTGTCCTCAAACAGGATTTAAGTGCCTGCTGGTCTCTAGCAACACCAAGGCCCAGATACCTCCAAATAACTCAGTAGTTAATGTGAGTATGTGTGTGTGCTGTTGTGGCGTGCGGTTGTGAGAAATGTAACGATTGCGTTTGTGTAAACTACAAATGACTTACTTTAAGAGATTCAACCAACTTTGTCAAGTACTGTGAATTGTTGAAAGTTTCCTATTTTGTTCAATTGCCTAGTCTACGCGGCCCCTATAATACCTGCTTGTAACAAGTAACATTTTGCATAAACATTTGAGCACAACTCCGCGAATCTACTCCTAATTTTTCCCAGAGAAAGAGATAGTTCCACAAGAAAACTAGAAATAGAGCAAGATTCAATGGAAATAGACAAAAAGAAAAGAAAGCAGATTTGTGTGAACCTCAAATATTTAAACAAGGTAAAATGACACAAGTAAACACTTCGCAATAAAGCTATTCCAAATTCAATATCTACGAATTGTTCAAAGTCCCAAGGCTCAACCAAGCAATACCAAAAATCGCTGCGTAAACTACCACGTACGAGACTCCACTTTGACTAGATAATAGATGCCAATGATTGCATTCAAATAGAACCTTTAAAAGACTTGACAATTTCTGATTGAAATAACACGAAAAATCACTTTAAAGATAAAGAAGCTATTCTGGTCCCATCAAAATACCAAAGATTTTCTGAACCCTCTTGACTACTAGATTGTTCTACGGCGTGACTACAAACAGAGGCTCTCTTTCAACAACCCAATAGAAGTTCCCAAACGTTGCACAATAACGAAATTTACTACTAAAATGCTCTTAAGGCTTTTATTCACTAGCGCTTCTATGGCAAAATTTTAACAGAAATTTCTATCGGGCAACAAGAACAATAAGAGCAATCTAAAAATCCCAAAACTACTTGCCAAGGATGATACTATCTAAACCACTAGCTAAGCAATGTAAACAAAAAAAATGAAATGCATAACTCATAGGACCATCACAAAGAGGCTGAAATCTTTATTCTAGCAAGCCATCCTTCAAGTAATCTTCTTTACAAATCTTCCAAGTGTGATGTGAGACTTCCTTGTGATGTGAGAAGTCCTTGTGATGTGTGAAGTCCTTGTGATGTGTGAAGTCCTTCCCATTGATCCCCCTTTCTTCCTTCCCCCTTGAAGCCTTTTTATAGGATTCCAAGGTAGGTAGGGAAGTTACAAATTTAAAAATATCTTACCTAACTTCTCTCCCAAGTAACTTGACCAACCAATTAGGAGGTTACTTGCCCAACAAGTTAGGAGGTTACTTGCCCAACAAGTTAGGTAAGTTACAAAATATCTTGGGTGGTTGCCACCACAAAAGAGATAAGGTAGTTGACAAGTGGCCTTGGCAATCTCAAAAAATATATATATATGAATACAAGCTATGGTACTCCATACATATTTATCCCTTTGATTTTTCTTCTTCCAAATGAGATATTAAGTCTTCTAAATGATATATAGGAAAGTTGCAATTTCCAAATATTCAAAAGTGTCTCCAAAAATATCTCCCCTAACTTTTCTCTCAAGTAACCCAACTAACCAATTAGAAGATTACTTTCTCAATAAGCTAGGAGAAAGTTACAACAATTAAAATCTGCAACTGATAAGTGTTTACATCATACATATCCTCAAGATTTTGGTTTTTTTTGAATATAATTTAAATATGTAGGTAAATATCAACATTTATATTCAATAATTATCCTTGAGGCTACGTTTCATTCATCATCATTTCAATTTTTTTTTTAAAAACACTTCACGGGACAGCAAATACGTTAGCTTTATGGGAGGATAAATATATTTCAAATGTAAGGTTTTCTAACGCAGTTAACCGCGTTGCTTGATGCTCCTTCTGTGCGCAGCTCCCTCCCGCGATTTGTGTTGCTTCTCCACCGAACTGCTCCGTCCGTTATTTCTCTGCCACCGCTCTGCATCGGATTGGCCCAAAGGTCGCGATTGCCGCCATTGGTTTGTTGCTGACGTCGCCGAAACCCTGCAGCTGCTTTGCTGCCGCCATCTCCATGTCTTCCGCGTCCGCCATGGCTGTGTGTCATCTATTGAACTCTCCACAAACACGATTGCAGTTGGAACAACTTTTTCGCAGAGCTCGGTATCAGTTATATTAACGGTGAAATGACTTGAATTTGTGAACCCTCGGCAATGGTGTCTTGCCCCTATTCGTGGACAGCGTCCAAGTCCGGCGCATTCGTATTTTTGTTTTGCAGTTTTTGCTCGGAACTATCCGGAGTTGCAGGCAAAGGCGTAGGCGTAGCAACCGGCTGCGTTCTGACCCTGCTTCATTCATTTTCTGTAGTCTTTGGCCAGGAAATTAAGCTTACTGCGGAAACAGAACAAAGAAACCCTCCGTGGCAAGTGTTTGGCAAAATTCCAAATAGAATATGGAGTGATTTCTGGCATTTTCTTAGTAAATTTTAGCAGCAAGCATCACTACGTTTTTGTTGCCATTGATACTGCGTTTTTTCTTTTTTGTATTTAACCATGTTTCTGCAAGTATTCAGTAACTATTTCTTCTTAACAAAGAACCCATTTTCCCTGTTCTTGGCTTTTGTAAAAGCAGGACCAACATCATTTCATGCTTGATATATTTATGTGACCAGGCCCTGTATGTTCTATGTCTACCACCGTTACTGAACCAGTCTAAGTTTGGTTAAATGTAATATGCTGAGATATTACATTATTTTCCTAATGTAGGGTTAAATTAAATATGTGTTTTATCTCCATGAAACTTATCCTAATTCCAGCACCCATTTCATTTTTATTCTTCTTAAGTAAATTGAAACTCCTGCTCCATGTAGTGGCTGAAAATGTGCCAACAGGAAGATGTCTCATTCCTAGATGAAAAGTCTCCTATTGTAGCTAGGACATCTCATCTTAACCTAAGACATCTTAGTAAATTATGAGATGTCTCACAATAATCTAGGATATCTCACTCTAGAGTAAGATATCTTGCTTGAGACGTCTGTCAAAAATCCAAAACATTTTCTACAATCTCTTAACTCTACCCAAATGTATCTTGTCTTCTAAGATGTCTTTCCTAAGAGTCTATATCTTAGGAAAGATAACCCTATGATCTCCAAGATGTTTCTACAGAGCCCAAAACCTACAAAAATACAAATGTAGGAAAAAGAACAAGGGGATGGAAGAGGGTTATCTACACTAGCTCTCCTAGTCTTCAAAAAGTGAACTCATGTGAATAAGGGAGTAGGAGTTGAAGTAATTTCCCACTTATGAAGATTAGTCTCATGGACTCATACAACATCATCCATGGAGTAATCCTTCTAATGGATTAAGTACTCATGCGTCTTCACTCCTCATGTGCTTGAAGATTCTCTTTCTTGATTACAATTTTCTTTCTCTCTATTAAAGGCTTGGATTGATCAATAGCCCTCTTCAACTCATCAATGCTGCCTTGTATGATCTTATCATCCATTGGTCCATGATAGTGCACAAGATCTGAAACATTAAATACAAAATACATACCAACATCATTTGGTAAAATCAATTTCAAAAGTATTATCATTAATCTTGGTGTTAATTCTAAAATGTCCCATCTTCTTGGCTTTCAACTTTTGAAAAGCTAACACCTCTAAACTGATGATTGAGAACTTAGAAAGGGGGTTGAATAAGTTTTCCAAAATGAAGATTGATTAGCCACGGAAACCACACCCAAATTTTACATGGTTTCCCAACTTGGGTACATCCACACTCAGAAGGTAGAATCCTTGCACACCTTTGGAATTTGTTTCTAAATTTTTTTTTGAAGGGTACCATACCCTATACAAGCTCTAAGCTTTGCACTAGAGTGTTTCATTGTAGTGAAACCACTCAATCCCTCAAGGTCTCAACAAGGTCATAATTTGATTTCAATGATTTCACAACCTTTACAAAATTGAGGTCCACTTTGGAGTGTTTTGACACCACACAAACACTCAATCCCCCAGGATCTTGATAAGCTCTATGACAATGCCTTCTCATAAGAAGCACATCAACCCCATAGGGCTACAATAAAGAGAGAAATAAAACACAAGAAAAGAGTGTAACTTAAATCATAGGTGTTGTACTTTGAAGAA
Organism: Gnetum montanum; assembly: GCA_015680685.1. NCBI lineage: Eukaryota > Viridiplantae > Streptophyta > Gnetopsida > Gnetales > Gnetaceae > Gnetum > Gnetum montanum. The sequence goes on along the minus strand of MNCI01006123.1, from coordinate 230,808 downwards.
AAGTTCTACAAATAATCAAGAAAATGATGTGACAAGTCAAGTACACAAGTAAAATAGCATAGAATAGACAATGATAGCATTGATGTTAAAAATTCTTACATAATACCCAAGATTTTGAACTCTTCTTATAGCATTGGAGTTTTCAAAAAAACCTTAGAATTCATGAAAAAACTATCTAATGGCTAGTGTAGAAGTCTCTTTTGATATTGGGATGTATCTCTGAAATTAGCTTCAACTTTGGGAAGATGTCTTCTTTTAGAATGGGACATCTCTAAGAAGATGTATTCTTTCCAAAGGAGAAATCTCCCATTTTTGGGAGACATATTTCTATGAATGCACTACTCTTAGCCAAGATGTCTTTTATTTCTTGGAGATATCTTCTCAACTTTTGAGCTCTAGTTCTTGAGGCATTCTCTTGTTGATTTGGATTCTTTCCAATTCTTGAAGCATCTTCATTTAAATCATCGCCTTTATTTTTATCCATGCTTGTTCATGCTCTTATCTTGCCTCATGTAGTCTTTGATTTGACATCTCTTTGTAGATCTCACTTCTTGAGTTTTCATTCATGCCCTGCAAAATCATCCCATTTTACAAACATTTTATGTTCTTCATTTTCCTTAAGTTTTTGACATGCCAAAAGGTCAACAATCTCTCCCTTTTTGGTGATGTCTAAAACTTAGGAAAATGGATGAGTCAAGAATAATTTAAATAATAGTAACTAATAAAAATATTAAGACATATAAACTCTAATAGTAGCCAAGGTTATAACTAGGATAATGGCTCTAAAGCTCAAGGCATAGCTTAGAGATCACATGAAATCTAAAAAGAAACTATACTATGCAAAGGTAAAATTTTTCTCCATAATAATGCAAAAAAACACATAATCTATGCATACACTATCCACAAACTATCCAAAATACATATGAACATTGAAATATCCTTAACATGCAAAAAAATCACATATAGTCCACATGAAAAACCACATATGTGTACATCAAATTGTCTCCTCCTTTTTGGACATCATAAAAAAGAACTCTATCCCTTGACATATGTGGCATTTTCTAAATTCTCATCCAAAGTAGTTGTAGCTTGAGAAGATCTATAGTTCTCCTTCTCATCATCATCATTACTAATATTAGTGCTAGACATGTGTTACTTGCCATCATCATCTAAAGAAGGAGGCTAGATTGGAGCTCTCCATGGATGAAGCTTCACTCGAAATCAAGATGAAGCTGGTGGATTCAGCTAGGATGGAGCTTGCTCCTTAAAATTCATTGGAGCATAATCTTGAGAATAGGAGCTTAGTCTTGGCTACATGGTGTCATGAAGCTCCCCTTGAACACATGCTAGGGATGCATTAGGCTCATCTGAATTGGAGGCATTTTCTGAATCATAGGCCCAAGAAGGCCTAGCTACTACTGAATGTCTTAGTGGCACAAGAAAATCCTCCTCACTATCTGAAATGGAAGGAGTGATGCTTCCTCAAAGTACTACCCATTAGAAGGAAGAGGTATGCCAGTTGCATTCATTCTCTTATAGAGGTAAGAGAGATTGCTACCAATCATCTTCAAGGTATGAGCAAATGGCCAAAGAAGATTCTTCAATGAAGATCTCACCTGAACACTAGATTATTTATACTATCTCAACTAAGGAGAGGCCCAAGATGGAGATGAATATTTCTTCTTTTAGGACTTTGAAGGCATGGTGCTAGTTTCTGCTTCCTCAACATGGATGGAGCTCCTCTTCTCTGCATACTAATTGAGGTTCCTCTTGCCTTTAAGCAAAGACATGTTAGGAATGGAAACACCCATTTATTGAATTGGAAAATTGATGATGTGAGGGTACCTAAGGGTCATGATAGAGAGTATGACCCAAGTCCAATGGTTGTCCTATAAGAAGGTAGTACAAAACAAATGACTAGGTAGAAAATAAATAATTATAGATTCCCCCTTTTACAATGGTGTTATACAAAATAGTGAGTGATAGGATGGAAGCATCTAGTGTCATCTAACTCCTATAAATTTTTCCACTATGAAGAGACACTGACTCCCTAGACAATACATCACAAAATTCATCTTGGGAAATTGGAATTACACCATTCATAAAAATGTCACTCATGGAATGAATGGTGACTCTAAACATATCAGCATGAGAAATCCCAAGTACTGCATTAACAACTTGAGGAGCCATATCAATTAGTAAACCCCCAACCATGGTAGTGAAGGCCCCAACAAAAGCATTTGTAATAACCATGTTACAGTAAAATTCTCTAATGAGAATTTTGGGCACACAAAAATCCATACAAATGAAGGTAGCCCAATTTAATACTTAGAAGAAACTCATTAACTCTGTGGAAAAGTAATAGAATCCTTAGGAATGATAGAAATGATTCGAGTTAGCTCAAATCGGTGTTGGGCATTGACTAATCTGAGCTAGGGATTGTAGGTATTTGTAGTGCTGGTGAAAGCTTCCTTAGATTTCTTGCTCTTCCTAGGTAGTGGCCTTGATATTCCAACCTTCTTGTGTACCATGAATTTTGAGAAAAATGTACAAATTATTATTGTAGATGAAGCCTAGATTTTATTTTTGAAAATGAACAAAAAAGAATGATTTGGATTTAAATAGTTGTGTCAAACGAGGGTTTTTAATGAACAAGTAGACATATATTTTGAAAGATAGATGTCTCCTCCATGCTTAAAACTATAGGTAGATGTCTTGTTGGAAAAGTAGAAATATCTATTGTGATGAACAAAAACTTAGATAGACATCTCATTTGTGAAGTAGACATCTCTTGGAAGATGTTTTATTTTCAATGTAGACATCTCAACAAGATGGGGTTTTGCAAGATAAAGCACAAGGATGGATGCCAAGGATTATAGTCTTAAAAAATACTTACAATGAATTAAAAAATTACCTCTACTTACCATCCTTGTTGATGAAAAGATGAGAGTGCCTATGAAAATTGAGAAAGAGATTCCTCTATTGAGATACCTCTTCTTGCATCAATTTCCTCTATTTCCAAGGACTTCTTTCCTTTCACAAAGTTGCTGGAGAGGGTATTTTCACTATCATTTTATTTTCTTTTGATTCTCCATATCTTCTTAGCATCCTTGTCCTTTTGAGTTATCCATGTTTTCTTGTCGCCTTGCATAGTTTCCTTTCTAGACATATTTGGGTAAGACCAAGGAGTCTTATGATATAACTAGGTGTTCATATAATAATATTTTAGATTGCAAGTCCATTGCTTATGCCAAAAATTATTATAGTAATAACATATAACCTTTCTATTATTATTAGAGTAATCAAACCTTGGAGTTGTCCTTGGTTGAAATGTAGTACTTGTTAACACTTCAATATTTGGAGAAGTCTTTTGTTTGGATGAAGTTAGTGTAGATGCTTCTTCTTGTGAACAACATCCTAGTCCACTTTTATCATGTGGAATTATTCCTTGAACAAGAACTATCCAAAGAGATTCTTTTCCATTGACTAGCCTTTCATTTACAAGTTTGGCATTTGTAAGTTCTTCCTTAATTTGCTCATAAGACTTGGTTAGCTCTTTATTCTCAGCCCTAAGGTTTGAGATTTCTTTTGTGAGATCTAAAATCTTTAAATTTAATGAAGAAATGTCTTGATCCTTGATTTTTAGTTGTTTATTCAACTTTTTATAAATATTTTAAAAAGATAAAATTTCATTACAAAAAAGTTCGTACCTCTCTTCCTCATTCTCAAATTCATCATTTGAGATGCCAACATCATCATCTATGAGAGCCATACAGATGAGGTATGAATTTTTTGCATCATCTTCCACCTCTTCTTCACTTTGTTCTCCATCATCCCAACTTGTGTAGGAGTTAGTTTTTTTCATATCCATATCATACCTATCTTTTCATTGCAACCTACCATTAATAGGATATTTAGAGGCCACATGGCCTCATCCATTGCATATCCAACATTCTATTGAACAAGAATCAAAAATAGAATTTAAAATTTTTTTTATCTCTTTTCTTACCTTTTAACTGATTGGGTCTTCATTGATTAGAGCTCTTACTCCTTTTTTCCATAAGTCTTTGTAGCCTTCTTGATAGAAGTGCTATTTCTTCTTCATTGCTCACATCTTGCTTAGTAGGTTCCTTTTCATTGGAGGTAGATTTTAGGGCAATGGGATTTTCTTTTATTGCTCTTGCACTTATGAGATTCATTTCATTAGCTATAAGAGCACTTTAGAGCTATTCAAAATTTTATACTAAAAAAATCTCTAATCTCTTCCAAAGTTGTGACCTTAGGTCTAAATTCTAGTTGTAGTGTCCTAATCATTTTTATTATTACATCACTTTTAGGCAAGTCCTTTCCTATGCTCTTGATAACCACAACTAGATCATTTTCCCTAGAGAAATAATCTTTTATATTTTCACCTTCTCTCATTTTAAGTTTATCATACTCACTTTGCAAAACTAAAAGTTTAGATTGCTTGACTATCAATGTTGTAGCTTCTAACATTTCCCAAATTTCTTTAGTAGTCTTACATTCATCTACTTTGTTAAATTTACATTTATTTAATGCATAATATAAATAATTTTTTTCTTTAGAATCATGCATAAACTTATCTCTTTCTTCTTGTGTTCACTCGTTTCAAAGCTTAATGGCCTTTGTTGCATTGTTAATAGGCAATGTGTAGCCTTTAAGGATGGACTCCCATACCTCAAAATTCATTGACTCATAGAAGCCTTGCATCCACAGCTTCCATTAGGCAAAGTCAAACCCATTGAACATTGGTGTCTTTGTGTAGGATGTCCCCTCCATAGTTCACTCTTAAAAGTTAATGTCAAATGAAAGAGTATTGGGCTTGAATACTACTTGATGATTGATAACATAAAAGGGGGGTTGAATATGTCTCCTAAAATGAAAATTGGTTAGCCACAAAAATCACACCCAAATTTTACGTGGTTTCCCAACTTGGATACGTTCACACTTGAAAGGTAGAATCCTTGCACACCTTTAGACTCTGTTTCTCAAAAATGTGGTTTGAAGGGTATCACACCCAATACAAGCTCTAAGGTCCACACTGGATTGTTTCATTGTAGTAAAACCACTCAACCCCACAAGGTTCTAACAAGCTTAGAATATGATTTCAAGGATTCCACAACCTTTGCAAAATTGAGCTCTACTCTGAGGTATTTTAACGTTGCTCAAACACTCAATCCCACAAGATCCTAACAAGCTCAATGACAATGCCTTCTCACAAGAAGAACATCAACCCCACAGGGCTACAAGAAAGAGAGAAACAAAACACAAGGAAAGAGTGTAACTTAAAATTATAGGTCCTTGTACTTTGAAGCACAGTTCTACAAATAATCAAACAAATGATATAACAAATGAAGTACACAAGTACCATAGCATAGAATAGAAAATGATAACTTTGATGTTAATAATTATTCCATAATACCTAGGAGTTTAAAGTCTTCTTATAGCATCAATGTTTTCAAAAACACCTCACAATTTGTGCAACGACTATCTAATGGATAGTGTAGACATCTACTTTTAGAATGGGACATCTCTAGGAATATGTCTTCTTTCTAAAGAAGACATCTCCTATTTTTGGGAGATATATTCCTATGAATGCACTCCTCTTGGCCAAGATGCCTTCTATTTCTTGGAGACATCTTCTTAACTTTTAAGCTTTGGTTCTTGAGGTATTCTCTTATTGATTTGGCTTCTTCCCAATCTTTGAAGCATCTTCATTTGACTCATAGCCTTCATTTTTTATCTATGCTTGTCCATGCTCTTATATTTCCTCATGTAGTATTTTCTTTGACATCACTTTATAGATCTCACTTCTTGAGTTCTCATTCATGCCCTAAAAAATTGTCCCATTCCACAAACATTCTTTTTTGTCCATTTTCCTTAAGGTTCTGACATACCAAAAGTGCAACATAAATGACTTCTTCTTTTAGTGCACCCAAACCAAGTTACCAAAAACAAAATTTGACTTCTATTTTCTCCCATTCCTCTTGAGAAATCTCTCTTTAGCCTTCTTCTCAAGATTTGATTTTACTTGTGCATGGAGATCCCTCATCTTTTTCATATAATTAACACTAAATTGAGCTTCACGATCAAAGCTCTTCAAAGTATCCACCATCATAGAACAAACCTCATAATTTACCTGAAATGGGCTTTCACCATTAGTAATATGAAAAGCATTATCGTAAGAAAAATCAACATGAAACAACACGTTTTTCCACTAGTTTTTCTTTCCATCATACAAACATCTCAATATGTTTAGCAAGGATTTATTTATGACCTGCATTTAATTATTAGATTATGGATGATATGCATTAGAAAAATTTAGCTTTTTTCTAAAATTTTCCAAATGAATCTTCAAAAGTGACTAGTGAATTTGGAGTCTCTATCATTACAATACTCAAAGAAATCCCATGCAACTTCATAACATGCTAGAAAAATAAATTTGCAACATGAGAAGCATCACTTACCTTTTTGCATAGAATGAAGTGTTCCATCTTAAAGAATCTATCTACAACAACAAAAATTGCATTATTTCCACTCTTGGTTTTTGGAATACTACTCATAAAATCCATAAACAGGTTTCCCATGGATCCTTGGAAATTGGTAAAGGCATATAATGTCTACCCATCCCTTTACCTCTATTGAATTTCTAACAAGTCAAACACTTTATAAATTTTGAAACTTCAGTTTTCATACCAAGCCAAACGTAGTGCCTAACCATATGTTCTAATGGTTTATCCCTATCCATGTGACATGCCATGACACTACAATGCTTTTCAAATAAAATTGTTTTTCTAAAATCATAATTAGGAACACATAATTTCTCATTTTTGAATAGAATTTCATCTTGAATATGATAGTCCCTCCATTGGTCTATCCTACTTAATAATGGTTTTTGAGGCTTCTTTAGACTTGGTTGAAATCAACATCATGTAGCAAAATCACCTATACCTTCCACATGAGGCATGCTAAAATTCACCACATGTGTCTAGGATAAAGCATTAGCCACCACATTGGATTTTTCACTTTTTTGTTTCAACACAAACTTGAAATCTTGCAACTATTCAACCCACTTCAGGTGCTTTGCATACTTCTTTTAAAAATTTACAAATTTTAGTGCTTCATGATATGTCATCAAAGTAAATCCTTTGGGCAATAGGTAATGCCTCTAATGCTTGATTACTTGAAGAATAGTGTACAAATCCTTCTCATATATGATATATTTTTTCCTTGAATCATACAAATTTTCTAAAAAGAAAGCAACATGCCTATCTTATGTTTAAAGTACCCCACTAATGACAAGTCCACTTGCATCCACCTCCACCTAGAAAAGCTTATGAAAATCTAGAATTTCAAGCATTAGTTCACTAGTAATTTTTTCTTCCAATACATCAAAGCTTCCTTGGGTTTCATTATCCCATCTAAAATCTTGATTTATCTTCAAAAAAGAAAAAATAGGTCATGAAATACCACTAAAATGTTTTCTAAACTATCTGATGAGCGACGATATCGCATATGCGATATTGCATCCACCACGTGATATCACGTCCTCCCTCATCTTCTATAAATAAGAGGTGGTGCCCTTTGTTCAAAGTAGTAAGAATTAGACCCTTAGCCAAACTCTTGCAGTTTTATTAGTCCAGAGTGAGAATAATTTTTGTGTGCTCGTAGTAGGAGTCATAGAGTGAACGGATCTTTATTCGAGCAATTTGTACTTGAGCACACATTTGTGTACGACAATAAAGATGAACTTTATGATAAACCTTGTAGCATATAGATTAAGCTAATTAGTAATTGATTATTGTTGAATGTTTAATGCTTTCCTAGTTAATTAATCTCTCTCTCAACCTTCGATCCTCTTAGTTAAGTACACTCAATACGACTGCTTCGAGCATGCGTGTAGCGCTTGGTAACCTAGTAACTATTAGCATTTGGTAATCCTAGTAGCATTGCACTAGTTCAGGATGCATATGGCAAGTGGGAATAGATACTAGTGTTAGGAACATTCAAAACTTAGTTAATGAATAGTTAATGTAAGCTATTCACTTAGTTCTCTCTCCCTTTCCTTTATTAGCATAAGACATAAAAAAATATAAAAGCTATAAAAATCATATCCCTCAAGCTTACTAAACCATACAACCATGAAAATACAAGTAAGTTTGGGAAGACAATGATTGATTAACCCTGAGTGTTCCATTAAGGTGCGTAAGCACTTAGTCCTTAGAGTTCGACCAGATCATGCATGAAACACTCATATTTGTATGGTTGAGTGTAGGAGTACCTCGCCACTCATCATTGGCGCTGTTGCTGGGGACTTAGTTGTTTGTGCAATGCATAGAACATAGGAAATCATTCATATCATTGGAAAATTAGAACAAACCCTTAGGGTTAATCAAAGAAAGATAAGACAATGGTACATTGCACACCAAACATGACAAGATGTCTTCTTCTTCACATAAGAGCACTTCACCGCCTAGGACTAACACAAGAGGTAGTCAGCGGCATCAGACATGTAACCAAGATCCACCAGTCCCTCAATAGTTTTGTGTGATATATACTCATCTCGATGGGTATGTACTTAATTTCACCTTTATTCTCCACCAAGATGAACAACTACGTTGGAGAGACTTGGAGGGTAACATAGTGTTGCCTCTAGACCGATTAGTTCCCAACATGCTCCTTCGTGCTCTCACACGAATAGGCATGCCACTTTTATACATAGAATACGTTGCATGTGATCATGACACAAGGGACTATCATCCCACAGAAGCACAATGTCAAAGGGACTTGTGACAGGAGAGATACCACACATCCTTGAAGGGTAAATGGCCCCATGACGCTTTGCACGTTTTAAGCAAAATTGAGGATGGTGAACTTGCTCCAATAGGTTCCCCACAAAATGATGTTCCTCCTCCTAACACTAGTCAGGATGTGGTGTATCAGAACCTTCACTCCACTATTCACAACCCTGGTTCTGATACCCATGAACACGAAGTGTTCAAAGAAGGAACACAAACACACAATAAGGGTGGATGTTTTGATCGTGATCACGATAGAGGTCGGGACCACCGAAGAGAAGGTAGAAAACACCGTCATGGCGATGGTTCTCCTTATTCTTCACCTTCATCGTCACCTTCATCCTCTCCTTCAGTGTCTAGACATAGTCATAGGGAAACCAATCATGAGGATAAAGGAAAACAAAGTGAAAAACATTGATGAGACAGTCGAGAACGAGGATGAGGGCACTATAAGGAATCAAGGCATAGAAGAAGGAAGAGTAGGGAACTGCGTAGACACCATATAAGATATGAACAAGATGATCACAAAGAACCCCTACTCGCAACTAGAAGCATGCTAGATATAACGAAGGCTATAAGAGTTTCAACAAGGCTCCAAAAGTATAGTAAGATCAGGACGTTAGATGTGAACAACATCCCACGATTTGAAGGGGGATACAACGCTGATCCTCAAAATCATTTACAAGAATTCCATGATTCATGTGCCTTCCAAAACATAGAAAATGAATGGAAAAAACTGAAGTTGTTTCCAAGGACACTAGTAAAAGAAGTTGAAAGCTGGTACCGGTCCTTAGAACTGGAATCCATTTGGAGGTGGAGTACAATGTTAGAACTGTTTAATGATAAGTACCAAATGTACTCCTAAGTGTCTACCTTGCGAAAGAAAATCCAAGGATGGAAGCAAGGAAATCATAAACCCTTGAATGCTTCCATGGGCTGCTATTACGCACTATTACATCGTTGCCTTGGCCATGGTTATTCGCAGTGGGATCAACTATGCCATCTCATGGATGGACTTAGGCATGAAACAAGAAGAACCCTTGGAACATATGCCCAAGGAAGATTATCAAAGCTTAGGTCTCATCAATTCATAGATTGATAGAGCAAGTAGCCAAAGAAGAAGGTGAGCTACGAAAGAGAGAAAGTACAGAAGAATACAATCGAGATCCTTCCCTCCGAAAAAGGGGAGTGAGATTTTGTGAGGAGGAAGAAGAGTCACCACTCAAAGAGATGGTGAATAAGAAAAATTTGCCACTCCAAAAGCTAACAATAGAAGTATTGGAAAAGGTAGACCAAATGTGAGACTCCTTGGATAGTAGGGTTGAAACTGTTCTTAAAATTGTAGAGGAGTTTAGGGAGTGAGGTAGTGACCATGAAAAAAAGAAAAAGAGAGAAGTGGAAAATGCACATAACAAGGGTAAGGACAAAATGGCCATCATAGAAGAGGTTGTGGATTTAGACATGGACAATGACGGTGGATGTGAGATATGCTAATATGACCATCCTAAGGGATGTTGCCTAGTGATCTCACATCTACAAGAGTCTAGGGTGTATGCACTTAACCCATGACTTAATAAACGGAAAGCACCTCGCCAGTTACCTTATCCCCAAGGTAACCTAAGACAGTTCCACCAACCTTCAACATATTATCCAAGTCGAACTCCACCACAACTTGTTGAGCAACATCAATAGTGGAAATACCCACAGTCATGGGGGATGCCACCACTAAGGCAACAATACCCCTATCGGCAACCATACCCATATGGCTACTACGTACAGCATCCAATCTCTCCACGTGACTCTGTTAGTCACATTACACCACAACATCACTACCAAGCTTGGGAGTATTATAGAACTCCTTCTCCTAGGGGAGATAACCCACAAACATACCATCCTTCAAATCCATCCACAACTCTCACACCAATAGCTCCATTACCACCCACTCTAGCAATGCAAGGGGAACTCCCTACTCAACCATAGTAATGCAATGCCACGAGGGCTGTGAATCTTCAACCCACTGTTGGTGCTGACAACCGTATGAAGAAAAGACCTTTCTTTAGAACCAACAGTCCAACCAAGCCCTCACAACCACAAGTAGTTGAACCTCTGAATGCCTTCCCATCAAATTAGGCTTCAAAGCTCCCTTCAAACCAAACACCGAGCTCAACGCATACGGTTATGTTAACACATGTCGTTACTTACTAGATTAAGGTTGGACACCTTCCCAGAAAATTCTTTGATTCTGGAAGCCCTCTAATATATCTCCAAATCACTAGGAATGAGCCATGTAAAGCTCTTCTAGACTCAGTTTCCAAAGTCAACCTAATATCACAAGAGATGTACAAAGCCTAGAACCTACCTCCATTAAGGAAGAGCAATATTCGTCTAGAGCTGGCCGACTAGTCCATCACTGTTCCCTTGGGATTGGTGGAGGACATTGTTACCACTATGTGTGGGTGGTCATACCTAGCTAATTTCCTAGTGATACAAGTGAAAAATGGTAAAGGGGACTTCCCAATAATAATAGGAAGGGCATGGCTAAGTACTATAGATGCACACCTAGGAATCCATGATCTTTCCCTGGAAATATCCAAGAAGAACACTTTTGGAAAGATTGAGAAGAAGAAGGTTCCATGCGTCGCATACAGTGATATAGGGTGCAATTGCATGCAGAGATCATGGGTTGTGCAAAGTTTAGCATTGCCTGCATGCAACCAGTGTGCACAAGACATTAATATACAAAAGTGCATGTATGCAGCAGCCACACAACAAGAAGACACCCAGTGGTTGATGGCTAATAAAGAGAGCAACTCACTAACGTGCATGGAACTAACTAAAGGAATAACTAGTTCTTACATCGAAAGCATAGATACACTAGAGCAAGTTCGCTACCAAATTCCAAGCCTTAACCTTGAAAACATCAATTGGGTGAAGTTGTAAATTCCTAAAAAATTTAAACAAGAGCCCCTAGATTTGAAACCATTGCTCACTAGTTTGGAATATATGATCCTTGAAAATGGAAAATCGGTAATCATCAACGCAAGACTTGCTTCCAAACAAAAAGAAAGACTACTGAAAGTAACAAACAAGTGGTCAAAATTCTTTGCTTGGTCATATCCCAAATTAACTGGAATAGATTCTAGGATATGCCAGCATAGGATTTACACTGACCCCTCCCTAAAACCTCAAAAACAACCGTAGAGGCGATTGAACCCAAAATTGAAGCAAGTAGTAAAAGTAGAAATAGAATAGCTTCTTAAGGCTGGGTTCATATATCCCATTACTGATAGCGAATGGGTTAGCCCTCTAGTGATCATGCCTAAAAAGGGAGGCAAATGAAGGATGTGCATAGATTTTAGGCTGCTGAGCATGGAAACATTTAAGGATCACTTTTTGCTGCCATTCGTTGACCAAGTCTTAGACACCATAGCATGGCATCGCTATTACAGTTTTCTAGATGGCTATAGTGGATACAACCAAATACAGATAGCCCCAGAAGACCAAGCCAAGACAACGTTCACCAGTCTTTGGGGAACGTTTGCATATAAACAAATGCCATTTGGCTTGTGCAATGCTCTTGCCACATTTCAATGCCTAGTTCTAAGAATATTCCAACAACAGATAGGGAACGGAGTAGAAGTCTTTATCGACAACTTCTCGACCTATGGAAAAGGTTTTGATCAAGCCTTGGACCGATTAGAGAAAGTGTTAAAAAGATGTGTAGAAACTAATTTAAGGCTCAACTAGTAGAAAAGCCATTTAATGGTCTAAGAAGGTGTAGTAATTGGGTATAAAGTTTCACACACAGGAATAGAGGTAGACCCAGACAAAATTAGGGTCATCCAAGGAATCACCCAACAACCAGAAACTGTCAAAGACATTTGATCATTCCTTGGAAACACTGGCTACTATAGGAGATTCATTGAGAACTTATCCAAGATTGCCAAACCATTGGTAGAGCTAACAAAGAAGGACATGCCATTTGAGTGGACTAGGGAATGTGAACGAGCATTCCAAACTCTAAAACAAAAGCTTGTAGAAACTCCCATTTTACAAGCTCCTGATTGGTCCAGACCATTCAATATAATGACTGACGTGTCCAATTATGCTTTAGGAGCTGTACTTACACAATTAGATGACCAAAAAAATCCTTACTACATCCACTGTGCAAGTAGGAGTATTTCTGGTGCACAACTTAACTACACAACTACAGAGAAAGAGTTAATGGCTGTAGTGTTTCCATTGGATAAGTTTAGGAACTATGTGTTAGGTTACAAAGTGTTCATCCACATGGATCATAGTGTAATCCGGTTCCTCATGAACAAGNTTTAGGAAGAAATAATAGTTTCTTCATAGAGCCAAGTACTTCATGGAGATCAACAGACAACTTTACAAAGTGTGCCCTGATGGCTTGGTTCGATGGTGTGTGCCTGAGGTAGACCAACTGAGAGTTCTCCAAGATGCTCATGAGGGCCCTTCTGGGGGTCACTATATGGGGAGACTAACAGCTATTAAGATCCTACTTGTAGGATATTACTGGCCAACATCATTTTGAGATGCCCATCAATTTGTCCTATCTTGTGAGCATTGTCAATGTGATGGGGGAATGACTAATAGAATGGAGGGTCCACAAGAATGGATTCAACCATTAGAACCCTTTAACATTTGGGGAATAGATTTTATGGGGCACATTACACCAATGTTTAATGGAAAAGCTTACACTGTAGTTGCCGTAGACTATTTAATGAAATGGGCTAAAGCAGCTATTTTTACGGACTGCACATCATCTATAGCTACACGATTTGTGCAACAACAAATCATAAATAGGTTTGGTGTGCCACGTGCACTTATTTTGGATAATGGAACAAATTTCATAGGTGAAACGTTTCAAAAGTTAATGCAATGCTTAGGGGTTGAACATAAATTGATTACACCTTATCACCCCCAAGCTAACAGACAAGCTAAGGTCACCAATAGGGAGATCACTAAAATATTGACAAGGACAATTAGCAAGTATAGGTGAGATTGGAGTAGTAAATTGAATAATGTTGTTTGGGCATACCACTCCACTTGAAAACTCCCTATAGGATACTCTCCCTATGAGTTAGTGTACAAAAAGCTTCCAACGCTTCCAGTTCAAACCAAGCTTTGTACACTATCAATGGCTTGTGACCTCCACCTCGATCTTGATCTAGCATAAAAACAAAGGTTGAAAAATTTAAACATGCTAGACGAAAACCAATTAGCTTTCCTATCATCAAATGAGTTGCACAAGGCATATAACAAGCAACGTCATGACTTGAAGGCTCGAAAGGTTAAGTATGAACCAAGAGATAAGGTTCTCTACTGGAACCCCACACATGTGCCACAACGCAAAAAATTTCAAACACTGTGGGAAGGATCTTACATTATTCATACAACCTTTCCTTCAGGGGCCATAACCATATACAAACCTGAGAGCCCTAATAAGAGATTGTTAGTCAATGTGCAATAGACCAAACCTTTCCATGAATTTAGAACGGTCAGTGCACATAATACCTTTGAGAAGGGATGACCCTGCTCACTATTTCAGATCTTCCCCTTCCAACTCAGTCATGGGGGAGATGGCCATCTCTGCTAATCAATTGAGGCCCTCAATTCCTTTTTATTTTAAGTTTTTGTTTTACACATTTTTTTTACAAATTTCTTTAAATTTTGTTGTTTTTGTTTTGCAACATCATTATACTTTTTCATTTCTTTGTGTGATTGTTTGTTTTGCTTGTTTGTATTTTTATTTTTTGTTTGGTTTTTTTATTTTTTTTGTTTTATTTGTTCTTGTCTTTTTGTTGTTCTTGTTTTTTGTCTTTGTTTTTTTTGTAAGGTTTGTCACCTAATAAGTGCTCCTGATGGTGGTATGAACTATATTCTATTGATTGATAATGTTTGGTTTTTACCTTTCAGTTATAATGTTGATACTAAGGTATGGTTCTTTTGATATAACAAGCAATGAGTCCACATCATCCATGCATTCATAAATTTCTATGGTCTCTATTGGCTGGGAACTATACAATCCCTTTCTTAATAATAAAACTATTAACGAATTGGTGACTGGGCATTTCTCAAACTGAGGAAGGACTCAAGGACTGAAAAGGATGTGACTTCAAGGGGATTTGATGCATTTGTGCTGGCCATTCTCTTGGGTGCTTGGATTTTTTCTTCTTGAGTTTTCCTTACCATTCTAACATTGCTCCATTATTGAGAAGTTGAGATAATAAAAATAAATCTTTGCATGGTGTGGTTCTCATGCAAAAAAAATAAAAAAATAGTGAAAATTCAAAACACACCCTTTAGATAAAATAATCATCTAGGCTACAACCATTGGTTATGGAACTAAACAAACATGTTTCCTCTAACTAAGGTCCTTCTCGCTTCCTACTTTTCTGTTTCTTGTTTCCTTGGAATGGTGGTGACTCTTTGGCGAAAGCATTCCTGTTACTTCAAGTGGATGGATTGGCCAAGTGTATTAATGCGAAGTCATTGGATGTGGATTGTTTGAGGCTAGATTTGGAATGAGATCTACTCGATCACACTAACCATAAATACACAAGGGGATGTACACCACCTTGTTCTTGGGATTCCATTCCATTCTCTTCTTCCCATCATTCTTTCTCCATTTTCCTCCTCATTGCCGGTTGTATCAGTAGTCTATATTTTGGTTGATGCATTGTTTTCTTTTTGGTAAATTCTTGTGGTTAATACTTTAACTCTTGCTTTTGAATGACATTTCTAGAGCGTACAGACTCTTTGAATGTGGGATTGTCAGGGCATAAAGGGCATGCGCCTACTTTGGGGAGGACCCACTAGCATTCCTATTTGGTGCATCAATTAACTTCTTTCCCTTAAACATTCCTGCAATCAACATTTTTTTTGATCATTTCAATCTTTGAAATCCATTTTATCGACATTTCCATTGTTTCTTTTTCTCCATATTTATTATTCCTTATCTTTTTCCATTCTATTGCTACCAGAGAATAGCTCTTAGTCATGGGGGCCCTGGTCCAAATTTTTCACTTTTTCCTAACCCCTACACCTTGGGTAGTCACCAGTGTTATATCTCTAGAATCTGTATTAGCCATATCACAACTCAGCCAATGGACCTTACACTGAGGCAAGGTATCAACTATATTGTGATTTACTTATCCTTGCTCATATGTGATTGTGTTGTGTGTGCAGATGTCAATCATACAGTAATGGACTGGACCTAGAGGAAACACTTAGGATAGACTAGTGCTAGAATAGTTGTGCAAGGAACAAGATTAATGGTGTGGTTATGGATGGACAACGGAAGGTGCAATCCTGGCATTGGCAGCAACACATCTTCTTCTTTTCTCTCTCTCTCTTCTCTCTTAGCTGCCAAATAAGGCTGGATGTCAATTGTGTATAGTGTTCACTCTTGTGGTCATGAATACTAATGTTGCCATGTATTGTAATGTTGATCCATTCACACGTCATCCCATTCACCATTAGTTATCATTCAAGTCAATAATCCCATACCGTCCCAATATTTTGTAAGGAACTCAAGGATGATTTTTCATTCAGTCATGGGGGTATGATGAGCTGCGATATCGTATACGCCACACGATATTGCATACGCGATATCATGTCCTACCTCATCTTCTATAAATAAGAGGTGACACCCTTTGTTCAAAGTAGTAAGACTTAGACCCTTGGCCAAACTCTTGCAGTTTTATTAGTGCAAAGTTAGAATAATTTCTGTGTGCCCGTAGTAGAAGTCATAGAGTGAATGGATCTTTATTCGAGTAATTTGTACCTAAGCACACATTTGTGTACGACAATAAAAATGAAATTTATGATAAATCTTGCAGCATACAGATTAAGCTAATTAGTAATTGATTATTATTGAATGTTTAATGCTTTCCTAGTTAATTTATCTCTCTCTCAACCTTCGATCCTCTTAGTTAAGTACACTCAGTATGACCACTTCGAGCATGAGTGTAACGCTTGGTAACCCAGTAACTATTAGCATTTGGTAATCCCAGCAGCATTGCACTGGTTTAGGATGCGTACAACAAGTGGGAATGGATACTAGTGTTAGGAACATTCAAAACTTAGTTAATGAATAGTTAATGTAAGTTAGTCACTTAGTTCTCTCTCCCTTTCCTTTATTAGCATAAGACATAAAAAAAATATAAAAGCTATAAAAATCATATCCCTCAAGCTTACTTAACCATACAACTGTGACAATACAAGTAAGTTTGTGAAGACAACGATTGATTAACCCTGAGTGTTCCATTAAGGCGCATAAGCACTTAGTCCTTGGAGTTCGACTGGATCATGTGTGAAATGCTCATATTCGTATGGTTGAGTGTAGGGGTACCTCGCCACTGATCACCATCTATAAAAACCTACTAAACTAAGAAATGATTCTACCTTCCCAACAGTCTTAGGAGTTGGCCAATCTCTAATGACCTTGACCTTAGTAGCTTCCATTCAAATCTGATTTTTAGAAACCACATGCCCCAAATATATGAGTTTCATTTTGTAAAAATGACTTTTCTTCACATGGATCACTAAATCTACCTCCTCCAACTTAAGACACACCATCCACAAGTGATCCAAGTACTCTTCCTCATTAGAGTTATACACCAAAATATCATCGAAAAAGATAATACAATACATACTAATCAAGTTATTTAATACATCATGCATCAATCTCATGAATGTAGAAGGTTCATTTGTGAGTTGAAATGGCATCACCAACCATTCAGATAATGCATTTGGTGTCTTGAAAGTTGTCTTCCATTCGTCATCAAGCTTGATTCTAATTTGATAGTAATCACTCTTCAAATCAATTGTGCTAAAAATTTCTACATTGGTAAGGACATTCAGGATATCATACATCCTTGGAATAAGAAACCTTTACCTTACTATTATCCTATTCACTACTCTATAATCAATGTACCTCCTCCATTCATCATTATTCATCTTTGATACTAGCATTGTTGGAGCTACACAAGCTGAACTGGATTCCCTCACAAAGCCATTTGTAAGTAACTCCTCTACTTGCCTTTGCTATTCTACCCATTGATTTAGTGTCATTTGATATATTCTCTCATTTGAAATGATATCACCAAGGATGAAATCAATCTAATGCTATATGCTCCTCATTGATGGTAATCCATCCAATTTTCTCTTGAATACTTTGAAAAATTTCTCCTTCAAGCCTAGCACACCTATAGGAGGTTCAACCTATAGATCATCATGGTTATAAGTAGTTTTTGATACAACAAAAAATCCAAAACTTGTTTTATCATGTTAATTTATTTCCTCTCCTATAGAAGGATTAATAAAACATTAAGTAAACTTTATTACATTACTTATTTAGTTATCATTGGAATCAACTCTTGGATTCCATTAGATCTAGTTACACTCCACACTTTTCTTGCTTAATCAAACTGAGTGCCACTATTAAAATTCCAAGGTCTATGAAGAATTACATAAAATTAATCAATTGGAAGAACATCACACTTTACAATATCATGAAAACTTCTCATTTTAAATTTCAAAGTACATTATTCTCTCACATCTTGAGAGAAACGTTTAAACAACCAATGTACTTTTTAGGGTCTAGGATGAGAATTAGTTATTAAACCTAATCTAGAAATTTCCCTAGAAGAAATAACATTTTTTTTGGCTTCACCATTAATAAAAAGATGACTCCATTCCCTACTAAGTAAACATCTAGCTCTAATTTGAAATAACAATTTTCTATTAGGATGATCTCCTCTATTCACATTCCCCATGAATGCACAAGAACCTAATTTAGAAACTTCCATAATCTTAGGAGCATTAGGATTACCTCTATGAAGAGCTTGTCTTGATGTCTTCTCCACCTCAATGCTTTACACATCAATGCCCTTGGCTACCTTGGGAAGTGGACATTCCCATTACTTGTATCTCCATTCTTTACACTTGAAGCATTGAATCTTGGATGAGTAGCTACCTTGACCCTTTTCTCTCTTGCCTTGGTCCTTATTGGCTTTTCCTTTCTTATCATCATTCTTTATCTTCTTATCATGGTTGTCATCATTATCTTTCGATTTGGACTTAGATCCCTTCTTATATTTGGATCCTCATCTTCTCCTTGAAAGTTTATTTGCTTCTATTCTTGAATTAACTTAATTTATTTTATGAATTTAGTATCAAATCATAAGCCTCATCAAGATTTTGTGACTTATAAAATGACAACTCCTAATGATACATCATTCTAAGACCTCATATAAAGATTAAAGCTTATTCATACTCCTCTTAGTTTACTTTAGCTTGATAGAATAGATCACAAAATTCAATGTAGAATTATTTCATATCCTTGTCACCTTGTCCTAGGAATTTAAACTTCATAATGATCTCTTACCTTTGATGAAACTGTTTAAATTTTCTTCTAAACTTGTATTTCATCAAAGTTCAAACTCTGACAGGTTGATCATATTATCTTTCATAACCTTGGGACTCCTTTTCCCATCAAGTAGAAGTCATACCTTTTAATCTAGATTTAGAAATAGGTACCCTTGTGTTATTTAGCATCTCTTCCAACTCAAAGTGCTTATCAAGTACCTTCAACCAACTTGAAAAAGCATTGGTACCATCTACATCATTCAAAGTCTTCAACTCAATGTATGGAATTCTTGCACCATTATGGAATGCTGTAGCAAGCCTTGCTCCATCTTCCTTATCTAGCTTACTAGGAGAAGTAGTTACCACTATTGAAGTCCTTCAAATTTTCATCTATGGAATAAGATTTCCACCCATTAAAATCCTTAGAGGATGCATTTCAACACTCCCATAGTTAGATTTTCCTTTCTTATCATCCACTTTGTCTCCACTAGGCTATGAAACTTCTTCATTTGAACATAAATTCTCATCACCTTTGCATGTTTAAATATTGCTAGGATGAACATTCTTGTCCATATTTATGCTAATTTAATCCAACCAAGAAATCATCAATTGGAAGGTATACTTCATGTTCTCTATGTATCTATTCATGGATTGAACCTATTTATTCTTAGTTGCCATTTGAATTTGAAAAAATTTGCAACAAAATCCAAGAAAAAATCAATGCTAAGTTATCATACCAATATTTAAGCTATAGTAGGTTCACTCTCATGTTAAAAATCATCTTCTAAACACTAAATCCAAATATTATGAAAAGCTAACAATATGCTAGGAAATAAGAAAATTAGCCATATTTAATTATTTAAAGTAAAGATTGCAGTAGGATTCATAAAATCTCAAAACATTCAAACAAAACCTCTCTTGCATTTAAAAAATGCTATAGATAATGAGGCTCTACAACCATACAATGGTTACTCTTAATATAGGACACAACTGATAGAGAATCTTTCCATCACTTGAGATTGAGATCTCAACACACAAGATACACTATATCAATACTCACTTAATTAACCAAGAGGTAAAACACATTCATGCACTATTTAAATGTGCTCTCTTAACATCTTATGACATTTTACTCATATCTCTCAATGACATATCATAAGCTATCATTGTTGTACAAGCATGAACACAATTCATATTTATTAACCAAGTAAGAAAAAAACCCTAGAATATCTTCCTTAAGCATAACTTGATGATCCCTCACTATTTCCATCTTTTTCCATCTTGTCTCAGTGGTTTCCAAACTTGAAATGATAATTTCAGAAGTTTCTATCTTTCTAGGTCATCTGTAGCCTTTCTAGGAATGTCTTGGTATGAAATTGATCATTATGGGAAGACATCTCATTCCACATTGAGATGTCTTCTACTATAGCTAGGATGTCTCATCCCAACTTGAGACATTTCAATTGAGATTTCTTAGCAACTTGTGAGATGTTTCACACTAATATGGAACATCTTACTCTTTAGTGAGATGTCAATGAAAAATCTAAAATGTCTCATGCAAGCTTTTAACTTAGCCTAGATGTCTCTTACCTTCTTAGGTGTCTTTCTTGATAGCCCATATCTTAGGTAAGATGACTCCATGACCTTTAAGATGTTCCCACGGAACCTAGAACCTGCAAAAACACACATGTAGGAAAAATAACAAGGGGATTGGAAGAGGTGTCCCTACAGCATATTCACATTCAAGGTAATATATTTTGTTATTCAAGGCTTTGATTTTCATGATTTCTTCATAATTGGATTGGTTGATAATGCAAAAAAATATTGAAATTAATACTATTTCCTCCATTAGAGAATTTTCTAGTAGAGATGAGATGGTTTGAAAGATTAGGAACATAAAACACATTGGAAATGATGACTTTTTATTTATTTTTTAATTTAACTACATAATCTCCTATTCCTTATATGGCTACATAGTTTCATATTCTATTTTGATGTTACAAAGACTATTGTTTGCCTTGTAATTTAGGAAATAAAATTTTTAGGGTGTCATATGGTTGGAGCATCTACTATCTATAATCCAAGAATATTTCTTTACTTTTTGAATTGAATTAAAGGCCAAATAATTACTTGGATCTTCTTCTTGAGTATCCTTTTAAGATGATAAGGGAGAATCTTTTTTATTTGTGAAGTTTGTTCATGTATTATATCAAAACCAATTTTGGTCTAGCATTGATGAATAGTATGATATTTTCTTTTGTAGAAGTTGTAATATGGTATTGAGGCTTGATATTTTCATTATTTTTTAAATTGATATTATCTTCCTTTTCCTCTAGTTGAACCTCTTTATCTTTTCCTTGTATTTTTACCACCATTTTCTTCTGAGTTTGTTTCTTAATCTCTATTTAATAATTGAATCTTTTTCTCCCTCTAAACCTTTCTTGCCTACTTCTTCCTCTTTGGTTAGTTATGTAGGGTTAATCATTTTCATTAAATTTTTTTATTATTCTTCATAATTTGCAAGGTTCTATCTTGAGCAACTAATTCATTGATACTAAGCATTTTGATGTCCTTTAAAAGAGTAATGTTTCCTATCATGTTTTTAAATCTTGGATCTATGTAGAAAGCTTGAATAACTTTTTGAACCTTTTGCCAATGGGTCTATCCATAGCCATATTCATCTATATTTTGTAAGCTATCATACATTCTAAAAAGAAAGACTTCAACACTTTCATTTCTTCCAATATCCAAGGTAACAAATTATTATTTGTAGATTAGTTACTAAAATTATTAATTTTTTAAGATTCCCTTGTATTCTAATTAGATATTATCTCACACTTCTTTGATAATAGTATGAAGGCTATATCTACTAGAAATAACTTGTGAAACAATAGCCAATAGCATCATGAGAACCAAATTATTATTTTTCTTCTTTGTTTCATATTCTTTAATTTGTAATTGGTAAAAGTTTTTAAAATCATGGTTGAATTCTAAACCTGTTTCAACTATTTTCCAATAGTCATTATGTTCAAGTAGGCCTTTTATCATCCTTGTCCATAGGCTAAAATCTAAAAGCCATCAAAGATGATGAAGTAACTAGCTATGTCTTTTGTGCTTATTTTTGTAGACGAGCTTATTGCTTTGATACCAAGTGAATGAATTTTAGATAGTGAAAGAATTACTTGGTTATCTTGAATTCACAAATAATCAATTAATAAAATTCATATTTTTATAAATCTTAGGAAGTTATATATAATTTGAAAAAAGGAATTATTATAAAAGATATATTCAGAAACTAAGATTATATTATGTTCTTTCCAATCTATCAAAAATCACAACAATTCTAGTATTGCAAATTTGAAAGAGTATAACTCAAAAGTTAATTTTTTGATACTAAAATTTTAACTAATCCTTTTCATAGATATTAGATTTTAAGTAAATCCAATGTCACATAAAATCATTATGTGATAAGGGAGAAACAATCTAATCATTGACCATCATTCACTCTAGTAAAAATTTAGGATTTAGAGAATCTACCAAGTTATAAAGCTAATTTCTTACAAACTATAATAGATATTGAACCAAAAGTTTTGTTGCCTCACCTAGCTATTATAGTTTTCTAGTAAATCTAGAATCACTAAAAAATATTGTAAAATGACAAAGATATGATCAAAACAATGAATGTACCTAATTCTAATTGTTCAACTTCCAAGATTGAGTAAATAATGTTGATGAATTGATGATGAAGTAGTCAAATTTTTGCTGAAATTATATTGATGTTTCTGTAATAAATATTTCCAAGAGATTCCTTGGATATATATATGTGACAAGTGGGATAAAGTTTACTAAAACTAATATAATATAGTCCCAATGATAAAAATAAGCTTTAAAAATTAAATATATATATATATATATATATATATATATATGGATTGGAGCCAAAATAACATTATAACTACCCATCAATCTAGAAATTTCCTATGTTTTATTAAAATAAACTCTTATTACATAATAAAAAAATTATTGTCTTCTACTCTAAAAAGCCAAAAATACCTAATCTCTAGAGGTTTAATTCCACTCTTCAAATCTTCATATTTTGTACAAATTGGATTCTTGTTATCATGTTTATTTCACCTACATTTTTTACCAACACTTGTAGTTTAGCCCTTCATATGAGGTGAACACTTATTTTTTTAGTAATAAAGAATTATCTTTGTTTTGAATGGGAATTGAAACCATTTTTGTAATATCATAGCTCTTAATATTTTTATATTTTACACTCTTTTTTTTGTATTTCTATACTTAGATTTTATTTCATTTATCATGATTCATCTTCCATACTTAGTTCATTTTTCAGTAATAAGCACTTGGTCAATTTGAACATTTGATCCTAACATTTTTATCATTCCCCTACCATTCTTATTTCATGTAAAATAGGCTAAGTCCATATTTAATTGGAGTTTTGTATCCCATCATGTCATAATCATTTACTAACAAAGGTTATATGAAATTAAATACTGTTTGTGATTGAAAATGAAGTATTTTAATATTTCATGAAGGCTTTCTTGTTGAATTAGGAAAGAAGAATTTTGGAAGAATACTAGCAATGAAGAATGATATTTTGAAAAGACTTATCTCTTCTAGAAAAATCACTATGATGATGCAACTGTCAAAATTAACAATATTATCATATGCTACACAGTTGATCCCATTGCTTAAGCATTAAGAGTTTCCAATGTGGAAATAAAACTTGATAAAGTTTGTATATACTTTGAAGCTAAAATAAAAAATGAGGGGGTACAAATGACCTATGAATTTAATTGAAAGAAGTATATTTTTTTAACTAGGAAAACAAGATATACTTTAATATTGCTTTGTATAATCTCATTTTAATGATGTGATCATGTAAGGTTATGTCATTCTTTAGTAGGATATGTATGAATCTTAGTGGATTATTTCCAATCAACTTACCTCATCTCATCTTCTTGGAGATAGAGAGATAATTCAATGAAAATAAGAGTAGAAGAAAGAAACTTCCTTTCCTATGCCTAATAAGAAAACTTCACAAAAGGAAAGGAATCATCCACTATGTTAATGATATGCTAAGAAGAGCTCTAACAACTTCTTAGGAAGAAATCATAAAGGTGAAATTAGTTTTAAGGATTTATAAAGACTTATACCATCATAAAACATTAAATTAGTAGTAATAAGTTCTTCTATAGTAGTTATGTAATTAATTACAATAGCTAATATTGTAACCATAGATGTAGGAACTAGTACTACCTAGACTAGTGCATATGATACTAATAGATAGAAACTTTTGGACAACACAGATGTTTATCATCCTTTCATGAGTCATTTAGAAGAGGTGTCTTAGGTCATGAGTTAGCAATAAGAGAATATTGTTGATCTTTTCAAGGTAATCTGAAGTAATGTTTCTGCATTTTTCAATCCTGTGAAAGATGTTGCCATGATCTTGTGATGTGGGAACACCTTTTATGAGCCCATTTTCATTGCTATGGGTGATCAATTGTAGGTTTCATGAAGTTGGGAAGATGTCCTAGAGGTTAGAGAGATTTCTTTGCTAAGATATGGGAATTAATAGGAAATGTACTAGTAGAAGAGAAGACATTGTTGATTAATTTCTTACATTTTTGCACTGTAGCTTTATGGAAGTCAAATCAATGGAGGACCACAAGTTATGTGGGGTTTTCATTGCTAGGATTATGGTAAATAAAGCATAACAAAAATTCAATATTAAGCAAGAAAAAACTATTTTATTATTTAAGAATCTCTAATACCAATCAATACAATTCAATAGAATAATTTCAATTCCGTCTAAATTTCTATATCTCTTCTAGAAACTCTTATGTCTATCTTTCTTATTATTCTTCTTCTCCTTCTGGTGATTGTTTTATAATCCCTCTTTGATTTGGCACTAAAAAAATTTATTTGATGGTGAGAATAATGTCTAACTAACAACTATGACCTGGGTTTGGGCCACACAAGGTCACATCTCACAACCTGAGGAAAAATTATAAAGCTAATTGACCATTGCTAGTGATTGTGACTAGCAGTCTCGGTGAGCTGTTTCCAATGGTTAAATAATTAAATCCTAATAGTTGAATAATCAATTATTCTGAGAAATCTATCATGTGTTGTGATAGAGGTGTGAGTCATAGGGACTCGCATTGAGATTGTGATTGGCTACGAGCTGCAGCTAGTGGAGATTCTATGAATTGCAAGTTGATGTGGATTACATGAGCTCATAGTTCATCATCAAACTTGAATTCAACTTCTATGTGCTGCTACAACTCTATTTTCTAGTAACTTCACTTTCATATTTCTTCCCCTTCTAAACTTCACTTCTAGCTATTGTAGGATGGACACTTTTCCTTCTGGAGTTCAAGGATCATCCTTACTATCTAAGGACCAAATTTTGTCCTTGTGACTATGAGTTGTGAGTGGTAGCATATCACATGAGGTCAAAATTACCTATCATTAATCATAACACTTCAAGACACCAAGTTAAGAGGGGCATTAATTCATGTATTAACATAGCCCCCAACTAGCTCTTTATCATCTTGATAAAAGAGACTAGAAAAATGCACATGAACTAATGAATAAAACAATATATAAGATAGAGAATAAGATCAACACATATATCATAATGCCTCATAAGTATAAAAAAGGAATGGAAGGGATAGAGGAAGAGAGGATAAAATGCTCAAGCTAGAAAAGCTGAGCTATCCCCTAGAGAGGGTACAAAAGCCTCTGTAGAAGAAGAAGGTTGAGAAGCATCCTCTCTAGGCTCCTCACTCATAAAATCTGCCTTTGTGACTTCATCATCCACCATGTCCACAGGGCCAAATGGTCTACCCTACTTACTATTAGTGATAGGTGAGTCCATTAGTATGAATTCTAGATCCACTTTCTTGCCAACCTCTAGAGGACTAAAGAAATGTTGTAGCTTCCTTAGAGGGCCAAGGATCTTCACATTGAAGGCTAGCTGATACTACCTCCTCTCTAGCCAATCACATTGGGAATAGAGGTGAGTCTTCATTTCATTGCAATATGTAAGGAGACTCACCTACAATGCATCCAAATGGACCATAATCCATGCTTCAACTTCTACCAAAGCTTGATCACCAAATGCCATGCCATGTTGTTGGAACTACTGCTATTGCTGCTAGTACTCCTCTACATAATAGGCCTCCCAAATGGCCTTGTGTCCATCATAAGGAACATGTGGTTCAAAGATTCACATGACCTCCTCATATCATGTCCAAGGACACTGCTAAGTGTAAAAAGTACATCCCAAATTTGGAAACTAGTCCTCAACCCATGGAATAATCTCCTTGAATGGTAATGCTGGTTGTCGAATCTAGAAGTATTGATATAATGCTAAAATCAATGATGGGAAAGGGACCTTATTGGCATCTCAAAGCACCGAATCTATCTTGGATAGAATTATGAATGGATAGTTGAGGGTACAAGAACCCTCCAAGTAACTCATAACTAGCATGCCAAACGACATGACATGCATGAAGTGAGAACTACTAGGATGTTCATAATCACTTCCCTAGCAAGAATACTCCTCTCTAGAGAAAGATTCTTGTAGGATCATCCTTTCTCATCCATCACAAATTTGTAAAAAAGCTCAGCCAACTAAGTTTTCATCTCCAAAGATGCTACCATGAAGTGTTGTTAATAAGCTTCAACCTACATCTTAAGAACATAAGCAACAAGGGACTTGCTAATGGCATAGGACTTGCCACTAACCTAGAAGGTCCAAGATGTAGTTGAGATCCTTTGAAAAATTAGATAAAATTGACATGCATCTTTCTCATAGAATGCCTCACCTTCCTTCAACACAAAATTAAGGTTTTGAAGTATTAGGAATGTAGCAATTGGTGAGTTAATGAGCTCCATAAGAGGCTTGAAGTTTCTAGGTATCCTCAATGGAAACGTAGGGTACTTTGCCTCCCTCCACTCATGCTTGAGATGCTCCATCTACTCCATAGGGATGTGCTCTTGCTACACCTCCTAAGCACATCTCCATGCTATTGAATCCATTGATGCTAATTCCTCTCCTTGCATAAAAGTATTCTTACATTGAAGAGCACGAGAAGCTACTTGCTACAAAGAAAACATTAGTACAACATATACAATAATGTAAAAAATAATACCTATGCTAGAAAATACATGGTAACATAATGAAAATAATTAATAAATCCATAAAATAAATCCAACATAATGCATAAACATGTAAAATACTTTAAATAATTGCATAAACCAAAACAAATCTCAACAACATTAGTGCCCCCAATGTAGCATAAACAAGTACGGTGATGTAAATTAAGCAATTTAAGATAAATACTAAATTTGATAACTTCCATGCTTAATAATGGAGAAAATATCCAATGAACTAATGGATGAAAAAGAAAGAAGAAAAGATGAAATTATAGTATTCATGATGAAAAAATTGATACCTCTTTTCTCCTTCACTATTGCATCTCTATGGCATTATATACTCTTATTTGGGTTACTTTTTCTTTGACTATCCAGATGTATTAAGCAACTTCAATTTCACTATATTTGTGCTATGGTAATAGACCACTAGCCCAACATAGTGGATTAGTGAGCCACTTGTCATACCAAGTGGAATACTAAGAAATTTTCTATTCTATATTAGTTAACAAATCACAGCTAATAAGGCTTGTATGTGGAATGTACTTCATATCAATGTAGAACATGCAAGGATTTGAAGCCTAAATGTAGGTTAGTTATTCTTATTACTAGCACAAATTTATGTCAGAAGTAAATGATATGAAGAAATTATAGTATCACTATTGTTTTTATGTACAACTTTTTTAAGAAAAGAACTTGAATTACCCTAAATACATCATGAAAATTCTAATGAATCATAGGCATTTGCAGTTCTCATTTGGTAGTTGAGATTTCACTTTGATCATGTGGGAAAATATACCCAAAATAGAAAATGAAGCTGAAAACACCAAATCGCAACCTTATGATGCTATCTAGAATTTCCTAGCTTGAATTTCACATCAAAAATATGAAGTAGATAAACACAATTCAAGAAATGCAAACTTGAATTTCCAATTACACCTAGAGAGAATGCATACAATTCATGGTTGTTCACAACTACATGCAATAGAAAATACACTAAGAAAAACATGGAAATCAAGGAATTTGGACCTACCTTTGGCATGTTGAGTCAAAGAAGAAGCTTGGAGGTTAGTATTGGTAGCTATACGCACAAATAGAAGCTCAACCTATGCTTTTTTAAGGCCTATGGTGATATGTGAGGAAGAACAAATCACAAAATTACTTATGTGCCTTTTTTATTTTTACTTTTTTAAATTGGGGTATGACTAACTATGGGTTGCAACCCACTGCAACATGATAACAAAAAATTTCAATCAATTTTTAGGTTACAACTGACTATGGGTTGCATCTAGTCACACCTAAGAAATGGGGCATTGTAGCTACCCATACTATTTTAGAAGCTTATTTGTAAAACATGAAACTATGGTGCACTATGTGTTGTAGGCATCTGCACTGTCCAAAAGACTAAAACTCTTAAATTCTCGAGTGTGATAAATTGAATGAGTGGGTAAAAATTAGGATGTGAGGAGGTCCGGGTTGCACCCTCTCATAGGTTCTCAACTCTTAAAATCAACTTTGAGGAAATTTAAGCTCATAGTTAGGTTCATAGTTAGGCTGTGAGGAGTTGTGAGTTGTACCATATCCACACTTGTTGATCCCAAACACTTCTAAAAATAAGGTAAAGAAAACAAGCTTAAAAATAGGATAAAAATGAGGAAAAGTAATAAAAAAAGAAAACAAAAACTTTGTGATAGAAGAATAACTAAGGTGTTAGTGCTTAGTAAACATCAAGACATTATGTGACCATTAATTAACTCTTAAAGAATAATACAAATGTAAGACACTACTACTTTGGACATTCATGAGCATTTTTTACCAACTTATCCATGTCTTATGACACTATACCTCTTAAAAATAAGTAACCTTTCCTACTTAAAATAGTTGTTGGTGATGAAGACTCCTCATGCATTAACATGAATAAGCTTATCTTATGGCCATGAATAGTAGAGAGCTTGTCATCTAAAATAATACATCACACAATAGTTCTTTTTTTTTTAAAAGAAAACTATTGTTATGATTATGGGAATGTTGCACTACCATCAAAATAGTGTCCATGAACATGGAAACTTTTCTCCTAGTATAGTTCTATGGTTGTGAAGGGATAAGATTGTTCATTAAAAGGATACTCTCAGATCTGTACATCAAAAATAGATTATGATTGCTTGCTATACTACTAGTAGAACATGGTTATTAACCTATCATAATAGAAAAAAAATTAGGGCCAAAAAATCTTATAAGGACCTATTTGAAATTAGTCCATGATTACATTAAATTTAGCTTGCTGAGAAGGAGCACATCTAGTAAATTAATTGTCTCGCTAATAGAGAAGGGATCTCATTGAAAATAATGTTTTAGCCACTAACCATTCACCTATGAGGACTCAAAACTACCAAGCCTAGAAATGTCAATAGCATCATTACCTAAAACCTTAATAATCCTATATGGTCCCTCTTATTTAGACACTAATCTCCTAAGAAAAGTGTTGAGCCTCATATTAAATAATAAAAATAGATCTCCTTATGAGAAAAACTTCCTCATAATCCTCTTCTTCTTTCTCATTTTCATTTTCTTTTTATGCAAACATTGCGTATCTAATGTATGCATATGATCTTCATCTAAATGATTTAAAGAAAAAAAATGAGTAGAAAGAAAGGAGTCCAAGTTCATTTCTAATTGACTTTTCATTCAAAAATACTTATTTAGTATAGAAGAAGGGACAAGACATTACTTACCAAATACTAGTTCATATGGAGTAAAACCAAGAGATGCTTTTAACTAACCCGTTCAATTAGGATGATATGTAGTAGCAATATAATGTATAACTCCCATCTTATGCAATAACTTTTCATTAAATCATTGAAAAATAGATGCCTAATCACTAATTAAAATTTTTATATGCTCAAAACATGGAATTAAATCCTCTATCAATAATTGAACTACTATTTTTGCATCATCATGCCTAGTTTCCTTTACCAAGATCCATTGAGTAACATAATAAATGGAAACCAAGATGTACTTACATAAAATCCTTGAGGGAAAAGGACCCATGAAATCAGTTCCCCAATAATTGAAGGGCTCACACTCCATTAAGATAGGAAACAATGACATGTCTTTGCATCTTGTGAGTCCTCCCATTCACTGACATTAATCACATCACTTACAATATGCATAAGTATCCTTGAAAAAGGTGGATCAATAAAAAATAGCATGGAGGATTTGGTATGAATTTTTTTACATGTAAAGTAGCATCCACATGCTGCATCATGATTCAAAGTAATTACCTCTTCTTGCTATTGTTCAGGTAGACATCATTGAATGATCTAATTCTTATAAATCTTATACATGAATGGATCTTTCCAAAATGAACCGTTGTGCCTTGATTACCAATGTCTATTTCTATCTTGTAGTATAAGACTTTGGTAATTTACATATAGTTGGGTTATTAGCCATATCCACATACCAAGGATATTGAACTTTAGGAATAATAGGCCTAGCCCAAGAAGCGAGTAGCTACTCATCTAGGAATGCTTCAATAAGCATGTGAGATATCTTCAAATATGAAGTATGCTCCAATATGGACAAGTGATCTTCCACTAAATTCTTAGATCCATTCTTATTTTGAATCATCAAATTAAATTATTGTAACAAAATACATTAACAAGTTAACTTAGAACTTTTAGTTCATTAATTATGAAAATACTTAATAGTATCGTGATTAGTAAAAAATATAGTACAAAAATCAATTAAATAACAATGGAATTTATCTAAGCTATATATAACTACTAACATCTCCTTCTTTGTAGTAGTATAATTAACTTGAGTAGGGGTCAATTTCTTAGAAATATAATATAGAACATATAGAACATTATCTTTAAGTTGACCCAATACAACTCCAATTGCAAAGTCTGAGGCATCCATCATAGGTTCAAAGTCCTTACTAAAATTAGGTTCCTGTAAAATTGGTGGTGAAGAAAGCTTTGCTTTTAAAATTTCAAATGCATTCTAGTAATATTTAGTTCATTTAAAAACATATTTTTGTAATATTTTCACTAAGGGTTAAGTAATTAATGAGAAATCCTTGATGAATCATTTGTAGAAACCAACATGCCCTAAAAATACATGTAAACCTTTAACATTTATAGGAGGAGTAAGAAGGGAGATAACCCTTATTTTCTTAGGGTCTATCAAAATTTCCTTCTTTCTCATAATATTACCTAACAAAACACTAGAAGAGACCATGAAATGATGCTTTTTCCAAGATAATTTAAGACCTTTATTAGTGCACCTACGCAAGACTAACTCAAGATGACATAAAACAGTAGAGAATGAATCACCATAGACTAAAAAATCATCTATGAAAACCTAAAGAAATGAATCAATCATATCTAAAAAAATTAGATTTCATAGCCATTTGAAATGTATTAGGAGCATTACATAGTCCAAAGGGCATCCATCAAAATGCAAAAGTCCCTCACAATATAGTATATGTTGTTTTATGTTGATCTTAAGGGGTAATAGAAATATGATTATAACTACTAAAGCCATCAAGAAAAGAATAAAATTCATGCTCTTGAAACTCATATAGAACCTGATCTAAATATGGAAGTGAAAATTTGTAATGCCTAAAAAATTTGGTTGCTGAAAAACTAAAAATTCTAGGTGGAATAGTTTAACCTTGGATCCTAAGGAGCTTTGAGAAAGAGGATACAAGGCACCCTGGATGGTCGTGTTAATCACCCAAGAACTTAAGAAATGTAAATGGGGTAAATGGTTTAAATGAAAATGTAGATCTACTTTAAATGAAAGCACAAAAATTAATCATGGAATGAAAATGCACAAAAATTAAACTATAAACTTCATTGAAATAATAGAATATTCAAAGTATAAAGTTGAGAAAATATGTACAAATTGTCTGCCCAAATGCACAAGGACTTGCTTAGATGAAACTTGAAGCCTATTAAAGCTAGAATGTTATGTTCTATAGTCAGCCTCATGATCCAAGTACTTCCCTACTTCAATCACCAAGACTCCTTATTAGTTCTTAGCTTGTATCTACAATGTTGATTACTAGGGGGTAAAGAATGTGCTTGACATTTTGTTGCAATGGTACTATGCCAAGAGTCTTCAATGCATAGGTAATTAATAATTTTCTCCAAAAGTCTCACAAAATGGCCAAAGGTTTTAAGTGCTTAATGTCGTAAAAGGTGGAATCAAGAAAATTTTGTTGGTCAAAGAATTTTTATGGAACCTATTCAATGTATCCCAATTTGGCTTTTATAGGCTATATGGTTGCTGATATGTCACTAAAAATTTCTACCATGATTGTTGGTAGATTAGTATGAAGTGTATTCATCCATTTCTAGTAAGTTTTGATCCACCTAGCCCATCACAACCATGCTAGATACCATAAATAGTAAATGGACTTTTGTAACTATGCTGGCTTCACCCAACTACGTTGGCCTTAGAGGAACTACACTAGAGTTGTGCTAGCTACACTGGCCATTCTTGGGAAAATAAAAACTCAACAACTCCAATGCTAGCTTTGTTGAAAAAATAAAAACCTCAACCACTCCAATATTCACTTTTTGCAACCACACTAAGAGTTATGGAAGCTATGTTGGGCATTTTTGGGAAAATGAAAACCCAAAAATCCTAACACTAGGTGTACATGGTTCCAACATAGTTGTGACTATGGCCAACATAAAACCCATGAAAACACCAAATTTGGTAGTTCCCAAGGCATTTTTAGCCTTTCCAAGCCCAAATATAGACATGACATAACCTTTTCCACCTGGGAAGTCAAGCTAAAATAACCTATGAGCCATTTTTTCAACTCCAAAAGTTCAAGTATGTGAGATTATAGCTCATGGACTACAATATTTACATTTTACAATAAGATTCTAGCTTAGGTTTGATGGTGAAGGTTACAATGCCCAAAAATTTGCAACATGAATTTTCTTGGTGGTGTTTCATTGGCCCCTCTTTGTTGATGTTTTGAGAATTAACCTGAGAGACATCGATAAAGAGTACAAAACATCATTATAGGTTTATCACCAATGTTTGCTCTCTACACTTGATTCAATAGCTATTGAACCATTCCAAAGAGTGCTTGTGATGATGGGATAAGTGTTATGATGAGATGATATAGGTTAAAGGCTATATTTGATCATGAGAAAATGGTCACAAGGTGTTTACAATAAATTCCACATGTTCATGGTTATAGTTATGGAAATGACATGCTAAATGATTGATGAGGCCTTCGCGCTTCATTCTTCAAAGTATTGGCTACTTAGTAATATTTTGAGGAACTGACACTCTACTCCAAGGTGAGGTCATTAGGATCTTCCTTTTGCCTCTTTGAAGCCATTGGTTTCTCTTTTGATATATATTGGCCTTTTAACTTCTTGGTAATTTTCTTCCTCATTTTTTATAGGGTAAAACCTTCATTAGGTTTCGTTACCAAGGACAAATTGATTTGGTTTTCTCATTGAATGCGATGTATTACATCTCATGTCCTAGATAGTGGAGCATGATGAAG
Source organism: Gnetum montanum (assembly GCA_015680685.1). Classification (NCBI taxonomy): domain Eukaryota; kingdom Viridiplantae; phylum Streptophyta; class Gnetopsida; order Gnetales; family Gnetaceae; genus Gnetum; species Gnetum montanum. Next base: position 196,866 of record MNCI01006123.1, on the reverse strand, counting down.
GGGATGCCACATGTCCATGATGCATGAGTGTCAAATATCAGTCATCATTGTTGTTCAGGGTAAGAAAGGTTATAATCAAGCTACTAGATTGGGCTCAAGAAGGAGTAACAACAATGATGTGAAACAAGTACTTTTGGTATGATAGAACAAGCTAGCCAAATCTCACACACCAAGGTCACATGATAACTTACTACTGCGATGAGTTGTACCTTTGTAATAATTCCCAGGCTTCATCCTGCAAGCACAACTCCAAGAGGACAAGAAAACAAGATAAAGAAAACATGTTATTACAAGATAATGCATAGGGCCAAATGAGACAACTAGCAAACTATGTCACCATTGTTACAACATAGGGAGATCTATGAAATTTGCATTAGATTTACAAAGCTTATAGTTCATTCATTTTGCCAAAGAGAGAGAAATTAAAAGAGTGATAAGTTAAGATCATGCAGGCTCAATTGCTATAAGCTGTAAAGGTTGTTGATGTCAATTTTTGGTTTGTACCTATAAAAAAGACTATGTTAGATGTAACAAGGCTTTAGATAGGAATGGTTGGCTAGATTGGCCAATTCATTCCATCCATGTCTACCACTTTGAAGGCTTCATTATCATAGGACTTGATGACCAAGGAAGGTCCTTCCTAGTTGGTTGAGAACTTGTTCACATGCTTATAAATAGCCTTAAGGACTAGGTCTTCCTCCTTGATCTTTTTCTTTTTTAGGTTATAGTGATGTTGTTGGTTATGTATCTCTTAGTATCGTTTAATGTGAGCAAGCATTTGTATTCATTGCTCTTCCACTGAATCTAGGTTAATGATACATAACTCCTTGGTCTACTCATTGTCGATGAAGTCCAATAGAGCCACTCTGAGCAATGAAACCTATAGTTCAAGAGGGAAAATAGCTTTAGAGTCATAGACTAGGCTATATGGGGTTACACTAGTTGCAGTTTGATAGGTAGTTTGATAGGCCCAGAGTGTATGGACAAGCCGCTCATGCCACTTGTGTCTACTATTATTAAGCATCTTTTTAAGCAAGTTTATGATGGCCTTGTTACTAGCTTTAGCTTGTCCATCAGCTTAAGGGTAGTACGGTGATAAAAAGGAATGCTTGATTCCTAGGTCTTGAAAAAAGGTTTTCATTTCTTGGCTACCAAACTATGGTCCATTATCAATGACTATGATCAAAGATATGCCAAAATGGGCTACTCTATTATCTAATATGATTTTATAGACTTGTTCAGACATTGTTTTCCTTAGGGAAATAGCTTCAATCTACTTCGTAAAGTATTCGGTTGTAGTGTTGATAAAGTTATGCCCTATAGAAGACTTAGGCATTATAGGTCCAATAAAGACAAGTCCTATTATTGAAATGACAAAGTTATTTAAGTAGTGTGTAACTCAGTTGGTGGCACATGTATAAGGTTACTATGCCATTGACAGGTGTACAAGTTTTAACCTTTTGTAGTAGTTACTTTTCATATCAGGTTAGTAATAGTCTAATCATTAAATCTTTGTGGCCATGGCTCTAGGTCCTATATGTCTCTCACATATACATTTGAGAACTTGCTCAAGGATAATGCTAGCTTTGGTTTTACCCAAGCACACTAACAATATGCCATTATAATAGTATCAACATAATGTTTTATCACCTATAATTTCATACTATTTTGATCTTTTACATATAATTTCCTTTTGAGAAGTAGTCAGGCCTTGTGGGAATTCATCATGCATCAGGTAAAACTTGATATCATCATACCACTTTTTTTGAGAAGTGGTGTTGATAGAGGCTATAGGATCACCTTCAATGTTCTACGTAATGGAAATAGCATAATTCATAGTTGAGGAGAGTAACTTGCTAAACAAATAGGGTGATAGGCTTAGGGCTAAGGTTTCAATGGCTTTTGCTAACATGTTCTTGGTTCAGGGTACATTTTTGATACCAAAATTTATAAATTGTTGCATGAATTTCTTACCTAGGTCATAATAAGGTTGCAAATGTTTGGCATTACATGCATAAACCTTGGTTACTTAGTTAACCACTAGTTGTGAATCACCTTTTATCATTAGACATTTGATTCATTTGTCACAAGCTACCATCATTTCCTTGATTAATACTTCATACTTTGCTATGTTGTTGGTGCATGGGAATTGAAAATGATATGTGAAGGGTTTTATTTCACTAGAAGATGATGTTATGATGCTAGCAGCACTGCCCCGTGGGTAGTTGAAGCTCTATCAAAGTGCATAATTGCCTCATACTCCTCGGGTACTTCACTAACAATATTTACATGCTCATATGGGAATTCAAAGTCAATAGCTATATGGTATTCTACTAGAGAAATTCTAAGTTGTGTGGCTATAGCTTGGCATTTCATTGAGGGTTTGGAGATGTAATGGAGGTTAAACTTAGCTATTATGGCTTTCCAATGGGCTATATAGATACTTTCATGGATATTGATTGTTATGAATCTAAGAAAATTTTCCTTGCAAATGACATTGAATTAGCTTCTAATGTGGTAGTGTCTTTACTTCTTTAATGAGAAGACTAAGGCTAGAAACTACTTCTTCACTTTGGTATATTAGGTCTCATAGGCAATCAATGCATGGCTTCAGTAGTACACTAGTAACTCTGCTCCAGTGTGTTATTTTTGATAGAGTAGAGAGGTGATGAACATGTTAGAGATAGCAAAGAAGATGTAAAAAGATTTATTCTTTTGTGGTTGATAGATCATGGGTAGTTGTGAAAACTCTAAGGTTTTCAAAAGGATTCTTAGCATTGAGTCATTCACTCATAGTAAAATCCTTTCTTAAGAAAGTGTTGCATGGGTTGTAACTTATTTGTAAGTCACAATGAACCTATGGATAAATTGTAATCTACCTTGTAATTGTTGAAGCTCTTTATGATTATTTGGTACTACCAAGTTGAAGATGGCCTTAACCTTGTTAGGATTGACACGTATTCTTACTTCAGATACTACAAAGTCAAGCATCTTACCAGTTATGATACCAAAGACATACTTCTTGGGGTTAAGCCTAAGCTCGTATTTGAGACATCATTTCAACACAAGGTCAAGGTCATGTTCATGATCATTGGCCTTTTTAGACTTAATGACTATATTCTTCACATAGTCATTAAGCAATTTTAGCATATAATCATTAAAGATATACATCATTGCTTATTGATAAGTTATGCCTACATTCTTTAGACCAAAGGGCATCATGATGTAGCAAAAGGTTTTTCAAGGGGTCATGAAGTTTGTACAAAGATGATGCTCTAGGTTAATCCTAACATGGTTGTATCCTGAGAACCCATCCATGAAAAATAACAAGGCATTTCTAGCCGTATTATCAATAAGTTGGTCAATACTAGGGAAGGAAAATCATCTTTAATAGTTGCCTTATGGAGGTCTTAGAAATTAATACAAATATGTATACTCTCATTTTTCTTAGGGACTACCACTATTTTAGACACCTAATCTATGTATCAACAACATAAATAAAATTAGCTTAATATAGTTTTTTTATTTCATCACAAACTATCAAGGCTAAATCTAGTCTAATCTTGCAAACTTTTTGCTTAAATATCTTGATACTAGGATTGAGTATGATGTTATGTTGTCCTAGGAATGGGCCAAGACTTGACATATATTCATATTACTAGGCAAAGGCCTTAATGTTATCTTAGAGGACCTTAGTGATGTCTTGAGCCTATTGAGGTTTCAATGAGGAACTTAGTTTTAGTGTTTTTTCATCATCACTATGTGATGTGATAGGAACCTTAATTAGAGAGTCTTCAGTAATGTCACTAGCCTTAAGGTCAAGGGTCTTAATTAAGTGTTCTAGCCATTCAAGAGGTTTCTCTATTCAGGCTATGTGGTTGATGGGGCTCTTAGGCTCAAGATCTAAATGATTAGGGTCAAGAAATCATTCAACATCATCATGAGATCTAGTTAGGCTTAGAGGTAAACTAATTTTCTTCCATGTGTCCATACTCCAACCTTACATATAAACCATAAGCACATTAAGTGACACCTACATGATAAAATGAGAAAATAATGCCAAAATAATGTAAAATACTCTAGAAATTATGCATGGATAACTCAAAACATGTTAATATAGTGATAAAACATGGTTCAAACAAGGCCACCAAAGGTTATAAGAGGTAGGCTAAAACAAATAGGATGAAACAAAGGCTAAATAATGTGAAATAATCAAATGGTGCCAAATGGTGGTAGAATGTAGTCAAATGAATAACAAATGATGGTCAAAATCCATTCAATGATGTCAATCAAGGTTAAAGCAAGGTCAATAGAGGTCATGAGATGGGAGTTAAGGTGCTTAATATAGACTAAAGGCCCAATAGCATGGAATGAAGCAACATAAAGCCTGAATGATGGTCAAATAAGATCAAATGATGACCTAATGATGGTCAAACCCCATCAAATGATGTTGAACAAGGTCAAAGCATGGTCAACAAAGGTCACAAACGAGAAAAATAATGTAAATAAGGTAAATCAAAGGCCAACTAACATGGAATAAGGTCAAATGATGAAAATTGGAGTCAAATGAAGCCCAAATTATGGACAAATTCCCTAAAATGATGTTTTAGATGATTGAACAAGATCATGCTAATGTCCAATGGCATCAACTAATGTTAAACCATGTGCACTAAGGTCAAATGATACCAAATGATAGAAAAATTTGGTGAAGTTAGGATCAAATGATGTAAAAATAATGAAAAAGAGGCCACATGACACCAAATGATCTAACAATGAAGGTCAATAATAAGCAACATAGTCAAAACAAGTCAAAAATCAATGGAACAAGGCCAAACTAGTCAAAATGGAAAACACGAGGTAAAATATGGTTAACATGGATCAATCAAGGTCACATTTTGCCAATTTTAGGCCTTAACAGGTCATGGTGGATGGCTACAAGGTTGATGAGGGAGTTTGGACACTTAGGGAGGTTAGTTTGAGGCTATTTGAATTAAAAAAATGAGATCACTTTTTGCAACTATGCTAGAGCTAAGTTGGAACCACACTGGCAAGTGAGGCTCTAGTAGGCGCTAGCATAGCTCTTGGAAAAATGTGAATTTCAAGGTTTATTATAGCCATTTTTGGGGTTTTGATCGTCTAGAGAGATAGTGCAATGGATTAGGAGTGAATATTGGATAATGTTGGCACTAGTTTGCTCCTCTGGAATCCACAAATGCTATCAAGGACTACCAACTATGCTAGGACTATGCTAGCCAATGTGGCTCCAATGTAGTTCCATGAAAAGGTGGATTTGTAACATCTAAAAATTAAAAGTTGTGTTCCATCAGCTTCCTAGGTAGCATAGGAACATCAGGGTTGTAAACCAACCATTTGAAGGCTAAAATAGAGTTTTTGAAAGTGAATTTTGATACCATCCCCCCAGAACTATGTTAGAAAGTGTAGTTCATAGTACTCTCAGTGTGGATTGATAAAAAATGGGCTTTTAATGGTTAACATAAGCTCAAATTTCTGGCTTTAGGGTTTCAAGGTCCTAGACTTCCCTAGCTAAGTTTTAGGCCATTTGGAGTGTTGTGCTAGTAAAATCATCTTGGAACCACAACTATGTTAGGCCATGTTGGCTAGCATGGCTTTGGCCTACCCCAATGTAGTTGCACTTGAATCTTGATTTTTTATGAGTTTTGGTGGTCAATCAATCAAGTTCTTAGGTTCCTAGGGTCATTGATGCCCATGTCTAGGGTTTTAGGCTTAAAATTATCAATTATGGAGGTCATTTGAGTTTTGATATCACCCCTTGGACCACACTAGCTAACATAGCCCTAGTGTGGATGTGGGAAGATGATGAATTTTAGCTATTTTCTACCTAGTTTCCATGGTTTGGTGGACTCTAAAAGCCCTAGCAGGGTTCTAGGTGTAGGATGATGCATCTGGAGGTTGATTTCACATGTTAATGATCTATTTTTGAATTTTCTAAGTGCTAGATAGTGTAGTTAGGGTTATGCTTAGTGTAGTTTGAAGGTTGGAATGGGGTTTGACTTATTTTTTCTCAATTTTTTGACATTTTAGGGTTTCCAGAGACTCCGAGGAGGTGTGAAGGTTAGAATGTGTCACTTTGAGGTCATTTTAGGCTTTTGATGATCAAACCTTAGCAAGCTACACTAGGACTATGTTGGCTAGCATAGCTTTGGTGCCATCCAGCATGATTCCCATAAAATTAATGATTTTTAGCATTTTCAATAGTTCTTAAGGGATTCTAGAGCTACTAGAGGTTCCAGCTAGGGTTTGGGGTTGGGTGTAGACATTATAGAGTTGATTGGAAGCCTAGCTAGTAGTGGGAATTCTCATTCCCCATGACACTATGCTAGCCAGTATAGTTGGACTCTTGGCCAACGTAATTACCCAAAATAGCTTGTCTTGCTATAAGTTTTAGCTTCCTTTGGTGCTTGTTACATTCCAATGTTAACATATGGTTTTTGATGCTGGCATGAGGGTTTACCGACTTCAAAATATTATGGATGGGTGGCTAGGAGGTAAGTCTTAGTAGTAGTTGAGGCTTGAAACCCATTCCAAGGCTTTCTTGGGAATTAATCCCAACATAGTTCTTGTGGAGAGGCCTAAAACCTAGTGTGTTAGGATTTTTGTTGCTTTATTTGGTAGGTTCCTAGTGGGGCCCATCTAAATTTGAATTATTATTAATCATTAATTTTCCCACTAACCTAGTGTAGTTTCCACTTTTCAATTGTGAACATGGAGTTATGTGGGTCTTTTGGGCAAGGTGTTCAGATTATCAACACATAAGTGTGAGAATACTTCCCACATTACAATTTTGCCAAAATTAATTTTCCTAGCCCATCTCCAATAGGTAGTGTATAGAATCAAAGCTTCTAACTCAATTTTAGCTTCAATTCCCATTTACCTCTAGTGTATTTTGGCCATTTTGCACCACGAAGCAACACAATTGCAAGGAGGGTGCAAAAGAATTTGAAAATTTCTTACATCAACCTATCCACAAGCTGTCCAAGACAAGAGCATCCACTAGTAAGGACCTAGCCTTGGAGGAGGTAGACAACACTACAAAGGTACTTAGAAATTTGTAATGGCCTTTGCTTGAAGAGGGTTCATCCAAAATGATTACTAGGTGCCCCTTTCTTAGTCATTTTTTCTTCATTCCTAGCTTAGAACCTAGGCATCTTCTCTTGGTTAGACTTGTAGGCTAAATGGATTTTGGGCTTTGAATGATATAGATGATGAATTCTGGTTGTGGTCAACTATTCACTATGTTATTTTGGTCTTAGGTGCTACTGGTATGAAGTCATGGATTTTTATTTTACCATGTTTTATGTATTTTTTACTATTTTTCACCAAAAATGCAAGGCTAATTTTCTATTTTTTATAAGAAAGAAGCTTAGAATATTTGGTTTTTGAAGATATAGGATTCTTTTTTGTTTTTTTTTCTGGTAAAACTAGTGGTTGAAGCATTTTTTTGATTTACGGTTAATTTTTTATGAATTTTTTCGTAGGTCAATGCATAGTGGGTTTTTTGTGTTTTACTATTTTACACCTTTGAAACTTGGGTAGAATTAAGACTTGGAATGAATTTTCTACCAACATCTTAGCGTCCTAGGGATGCTCAAGGCTATGTGGGAGGGTTTGACATCAATTTTAGAATCTTTTGAAATTTTTTCATATTTTTTCCAATGATTTTATTACAGTTGTGTTTCTATAGTTTGGGTTTTTCATAAAATTTTGACATGGTTCTAGATCATATGAATTTTTTTCAAGTTCAAAATTGTAGTGTTGATGTTAAATTTTTGTTGAATTTCATGTATGTACAAAACTTAGACTTAGAAAAAAAAATTTTAGTAAAAATGTATCATTTTTTTTCTGTATAGTTGTAGTTTCAACTACTGAAATTACAAACCTCCCAAGCTATATAGGCAGTGTTGGTGCACTTTTGAAATTTTGTTATGCATTTCTTATGCCTCTACTAGTTATTTACATGTAGTGTGTTGATTTTCAATAGCTTTTAATTTTTTTTTTGGAATTTTCTTCATCTAGCTTTCCTAGAGTTTTACTACATTTGTCTCAGCGTAAACTAGGATTTCAAGCCAAAATCTCAACATATTCAAGTTGGAATTTTGTAACTATTGTTGTGGGTTATATTTTAGTACATGCTAATTCTCATGGTTTTAGTTTTTTACATAAAATGTTTGCAATTTTTATGCATATTTTCACCATGAGATTACCATTGGTATTAATGGGCTATTTAGTTTTTCTTAAATTTTTTGGTTAAATTTTTCTTTGGTCTTAATAGTTAAAACTTGTGAATTTAGTTTTTCTTTCTTGTATAAAAACGTTGACATTATGGCTATAAATTTTTTTGTTTAATAGTTTTTAAATTTTTGTTATGATCATATTAGGTTGTAATGGTCATTTTTGGGTTATTTAGGGCCTTCTTGAAACCTATCCTAGAGGTGATTAAGCTTCTTGGCCTATTGAACTAAATCCACACAGCAGGACCCAACACCCCACCTATTTACATGATGTTGAACCATGGTTTCCTTTAGTTTACGCCAAGGGCCAAGTAGTTCCTAGCCTTCTTGCTAGAGAACTTCCGTGTGATGGTGTTGTCACACTTGGCATCAGACATAGTGGCTACTATCATGGAGACCTTGCTACCCCACTCTACTAGCCTAATCATTAAGTTCATAGTTGATGATCTTGACTCCTATGTGGAGAATGACCAATTCAATGTAATGTACACCAAAGGCACACATAAGTTATCAAAAAATGGAACATGCTTGAATTTATCTAGTACAATACCAAAAACACATTACTAGTTGGTCACTGCATCCACACCTTGTTCCAAAATCCTTCCAGCACCATCTACCATTTGGAAGGGTAAGTGTAATTCTAATTTTTTTGGTTTATCTATTGGTTTCAATGGGTAATTAAGGTTTAACAATTTTTTTTTCAGTTGGCATGCTTACAAGTATAAGGTAGATGACCAAGGGTTGATCAAAAGTGACCAGCTCTTACCTTTGGCCCAAATAGCACTAGAGGTCTTTGCCAAGAGCCAAGTAGTGAGGCTAATAGTGATGAAGCAGCTCAAGGATGACTTTGGTAGGTATACCTCACACTATTCTCAAGCCTAATGTAGGTGCTTGGCCAACAGGATGGCTCATAGTTGTTGGGGTATCCCCAATTTGGATGCACATACACATATGCCCCTTAGGGTCCTCATGCTATCCTCACCTAGTAAGCAAAGTAAGAATTTTTATTTTGTTTTGTTTTATTTTTTATTTATGCAATGTCAACATTTTTTGGTTACATAGTTGCTATGCTTTAATTATTTTACTAGTTTAATTGATGTTGCTATAAGGTTTGTTTTGATTTACTATATTTGTTACATATCTTTTTATTTTGTATGATGTGCCTATGCCAAAGCTAATTGGCTATTTTCATCATGTTGTAGGGGCTACGCCATCATCTGATGTTGTTGTGATTACTTTAGGACATGTTGAGAAGACACTTATCCTTAAGTTTGATAAGGTGGATACATCGTAGCATTGGTTGGCCAGCTAAGCATCTAGAGGCATCCAAGCAAGGATTGCCAGTGTAGGTTTGCTTAACTTATTCCTGGATTGTATCCTAATCATCCCTACCCTAGAGATGGTGAATGTCATTAACTCTAACAAAGGAGTGAAGAAATTTGTCACTTACATTCATGGTATTCCTATCACCTTCACCATCAATGAATCTACCTTTAGTACCCTCTTTAGCATCCCTTGTGAGGGCATGAAAGATATCACCAAACTAGGGAAAGGGGTGGACCATATGGATGAAGTGGAAGAATGGGTAAACACTCATCACAACCAATTTGGATTAACTCTAGACCATTGTTAGGTCATAGAATCAAATGAGATGTATATGTTGTTTTGATCCCAAGTGTTCCCAAAGTTGTTATCATAGAAGAAGATCTAGGCATTGAACAAGCATGTTGCATGGAAAAGATCCTCACCAAGGGTGCTTAATTCAACTTAGCTATTCATATGATTTTTGAGCTATGAGAAAAGATCTTGAAACTCTAGGATAACTTTGAGATGATATGCCATATGCACTTTTTTTTGTGGCATATCTCAAGAGGTTCATGGAGTTCTTGGTGGTGAAGAAGGATGGAAGATGGATAAGTTGAGATCCATCTTAATTCTCTAAATCTTGGATGAAACATATTATTTCAACCATGTGAGATTAGAATCCACCAGTGGAGGATGTTGGGAAATTGATATCTATTACCACTAAGCACTTTATTGGTATGTGTTGTTCTTCCCCTAATAGCATGGGGATTGAACACCAAGTTGCCCATGGGAATGCTACAAAGGCCAAGGAGTTACATGATAAAGATAATGGGGTAATTAGAGCAAAGTTGAAGAGGCCTATGATTAAGGAAAGAAGACCAGTTATCTAGTAGCCTTCAAAGAGAAGCCTAATTATTAGACTTGACCAAGCGCATCATTTAGTTTTAGGAGCATCATACTTGTGTTATTTTGTTTAAGTTATTTTAAAATTATATTTTATGTTATATGACCATGTTGTTGTTTTGTTTTAGGCCAAACATGCTAAGTTGTTTTATGTTTTATCTTTGTTGTTCTTATAAGTAAGCCACAAGAACTAGCAGCCTAGGTGCAAGTAGCAGAGGTAGAACTAAAATGCCTAGAGGAGGAGGAGCTACAACATCATGAGCATGAGGGGCTATCCAATGCCATATCAGATGCCCTTAATGACATATTTAAAGGTTCACAATTAGGTGAACCTCTTGTTATTTTCCTAGATGATCTTCTAGGTACTTAAGAATTCTTTTATATGTTGCATCTTGTAGTTTCAAGTTTGAGCTTGGTTTTAATTATTAGTTGATTTTCATGATCGTTGTAGCTCTTGAACCTTAACTAGATGCTTTAACCTTCACTTTATGCATGGGATAACCAAAGACATGATCAGTCAGTTGCAATAGATTACTCTCAATGTTGGTAAAAACCTTAGCTTATCTTACTTTTAATTTTTTTATTATTTATGCATTTTTTTCATATCTATTTTATGGTTATATGGTCTTGTTGGCACATTTTGGCCATTTCATGGAATAGGTTGGTATGATAAAATTGATTAAAGGTCATTGGAAATTTTAGTAGTCTTCATGAAGCTATTTGTTCATGTGCCCTGTATATGAAGTGCAGAACAAAAAGAAGAAGAGAGAAAAAGAATAAGAGTTAAAATGCAGTTAGCAATATATATAAGAATTGAGAATTGGATGTCACAGTAATGTTTATTGACAACAAAAGTAGAGACACTGGAAAAAGGCAATTTTTCAAACACTTTGTATATACTCTGCATTTGAATCAGCAATGAAAATTGGAAAAACAAGAACAGGTTATGAGCAATGGTTTTAGAAGAAAAATAGCAAGACAAGCATCAAGAATATATCAAAATCTTGCCAATATTATCACCCAAATCATACAACAGCTGTCCCTAATTCACAAATTGAATAAAAATGATTTTAAAAGGGCAAAAATGCAATAGGGTTTCTAGCTTGTATTTGACAGAGCACCAGTGCATGGTAGAGAAATAAACTCCAAGAAAAATGTAGTGTGTAATTGCAGCTGACAGAAATCTTAAACCATGGTAGACAAGGGCATCCTGCCAAGAATCTAGTCCCAGAAATTTAGTGAATGCAGAGCACACATGGAGGTCTCGCCAGGAATGATGGTTGTAATCATTTCCATTGCACCTTTGGCTCTACTGGTGTAGGGTGCGTACAGTTCGTGCAAAAATTGTCGAGATGCTCAACAGAGTTTCAAACCTTCTGATACTAAATAACTATCGCTAAAAACAAAGCTTTGGTGTATCTAGAAGACACCAGTGACTCGGAATTTGCAACTACCGAAGTAGGGATGAATTTGCAGTTGTTTTAGTAACAATACCACACTAGAAAATGGTGGAATTCTTCATTTCTTTGCTGCAGGTTAGAAGCTTGATGATTAACAGCCGTGAATTTCTTGTTAATTTGAAATATTTGCATAGGAGGAAGTTGGCGTTGCTCATTATCCCAGTTTCAGTTCAAACATTACTCTTGATGAAACAAGCTCACGCAATAATTTGTGAAAAATACGCTGCAGACATCTTGACTACGATTTTATTATTCCAAAAAGCTGAACATCCTCATGATCTAGAGAATTTGCTCATAAATTGGGAGTGACATAAGAAAAATAATAATATAGATAAACGGGTACCACTTTGGATAAGTTACTATGGTTGTTTGGGGCCATAAAATTAAAATATGAATATATTTATGGCCATACCATAATGTGACATGTAGAAACAAAACATGAGTCCTCCATGGCTCCCTAGTCTATCATGATGGTTGCAACTACAAGATATTCATCACCTATAAACATTAACCCTATGGTGAATATAGCCATTAGATACTTGCCTTCATTTTAAATTTCCTATAAATGTTGTAATTTCATGACAATTGTAGGCTCTCAATTGAAATGATGGTTATAACCACTACAAAGGCCACTTGTTAACTACAACTTTTTTTATCTCCATTGTGACCACTTGGCAATTGAATGGGCCACATGGCAACTAAATGGGACACTTGTCAACTACAACTTTTTTATCTCTATGGTGGTTATAGCCACCCATAATGTTTGTAACTTACCTCAGCTTCTCATGATGATTGCAACTACCTTGAGGTTACTATAAAAGGGCTTCAAGGATAGGAAGGAAAGGGGTCTCTAAGGGGGGTCTCGCTCTAGGTCTTGGTGGTTGGGGGGAAGAGCATTTGTAAAGAAGAAATTGTGAAAGATTGCTTGTAAGATGACTTGTTAAAGAAAACATTTCAGCCTCTTTGTCATAGTCCTATGAGTTATGATTTTTTTTATTTTGTTTAAATTGTTTAGCTAGTGGTTTAGATAGTATCATGCTTGGCAAGTAATTTTGGGATTTTTAGATTGCTCTTATTGTTCTTGTTGCATGATAGAAAATTTCTATTAAAATTTTGCCATAGAAGAGCTTGTGTTTGAAAGTATTAAGAGCATTTTAGTAGTGAATTTTATTATTGTGCAATGTATAAAAACCACTATTGAGATTTTTGTAAGAGAGCCTCTGCATGTAGTCAAGCCGTTGAACGATTCAATAGTCAAGAGGGTTCAGAAAATCTTTGGTATTTTGATAGGACCATAATAGCTTCTTTTATCTTTGAAGTGAATCTTCGTGGTATTTCAATCATAAATTATCAAGTCTTTTGAAGGTTTTGTTGAATGAAATTTTTGACATCCATTATCTAGCCAAAATAGTGTTTGGTACGTGATAGTTTACGTAGCAATTTTTTTTTGGGTAGCATAGTAGGATTGTCTTGAAGAAATTGCTTATTTGAGCCTTGGAAGTTTGAACAATTCACAGTTATTGAATTTGGGATAGCTTTATTGCGAAGTGTTTACTTGTATCATTTTACCTTGTTTAAACATTTGAGATCTTTACACAAATCTGCTTTCTTTTTCTCTTCTTTCTATTTCTATTGAATCTCGCTCTATTTCTAGATTTCTTGTGGAACTATCTCTTTCTCTAGAGAAAATTAGAAGTAGATTCACAGAGTTGTGCTGAAATGTTTTTGCAAAACTTTATTTCTTACAAGTAGGTATTATAAGGACCACATAGACTAGGCAATTGAATAAAATAGGAACTCTCGACAACTCACAGTACTTTGCAAAGTTCGTTGAATCTCTTTAAGATAAGTCATTTACAATTTTACACACAACCCAACCGTTTCATTTTTCATGACAGCACACACACATACTCACATTAACTACTAAGTCTATTTGGAGGTATCTGGGCCTTGGTGTTGCTAGAGACCAGCAAGCACCTAAATCCTGTTCGAGGACACTTGTTGGCGGTCGCATCCCAAATGGTCGCCAATAGGTCTTAGCTACTTGAAAGGTTTTTTTTGGACATTTTTCTCTTCATTTTTTAGTGGTTTTATGCATTCACCTATTGTATTTTTTGTAGTGTCAAAGGTTGGATGGGATCCCAACCATGTAGTTGAAATCAATGAACTATCCAACCTACCATCTAAAGTGGAAAATTTTCAATGAAGGTTATACAAAAGTGTCATTGAATGTGCACTCTCATGTGCCTAAACTTCACAAGAATGCCAACATTCCAATGAGTTCCTATGGAAGTAAGTTGTAGTGTTGGAAAGGAAAAATAAGAATTATGCTGAGGAGATTAAAGACCTTAGGGATCATAAGGAGTTTTTGGAAGCTTAAGTGTCTAACAGAGACTCATTATGAACTAAGGAGATATAATGGACATGGTACTAGAATTCCATCCATGTCAAGGTTGCTCTTTTTGGGAGCCTTGCAATGCAAAAGTTGTAGATGGACTTATTATCTCACAATGCCAAGAAGTGGAGGAACTATTGTGCTTAGATCCTTGAGTGGGGACAAGTACAAAAGGACCACAAAAAGAAGTACAAGGTTGAATGGAAGAGCTACCTCAAGTGGCTATAGGAAGAGCTAATTGAGAGGCACAAGCTAGAGTTGTTCATGAGGGGAATCAATGCTAGAGATGCCTTCAAGTTTTTTGAAGGCTTTCTAGTGGTAATTGATTCCCCAACTCCATAGTTCACTACCACTTTTAGGGAGGTGACTACCACTACATTTTCATGGGAGTCACCTACATGGATTGATATCGATGACAACAACATCTTGATGGGTGTTAATCTCAAGGAAGTGGATTGGGCCCACATGACTAGAGACTAGATTCTTCATCATCTAGAGGTTGGTCTTTAGAGCTTCCCTATAGAATATATCACTTCTAAATTTTCCTATGTTTGTATATTTTTAATTAATTAAGAATAATTTAATTTGGTTTAAATTTTAATCTAGTTTCTTATTATGTTGACTACTAATTAGACTTTTGTTATCATGATTGGTACAGGTAGCTGGTGATAGTAATGGCCGCAGTGGTGATCATGTTGGAGATGCTCCTCCTCTCCCTCTAGTTACACCTTATATCCATTAGTTTTGATCATGCCTTTGGTTTATTTTTATTTTTATTGATGTGTTATTATAGCTATTTCTAGCCATTGGTTGTTGTGAGATGATTTATTATTATTTTTCATGTAATTGGTACATAGTGTAGCCATGGCTATTAGACTCATATTTATTTAAACTCGTCACACTATGTGACTATGGCTATAGGTTATGGACATTTTGGTTATTATTATTATTTATTTATTTTTCTTTGATTTATGCATTGTTTTATATTTGTATTCTATGTTTCATTTATGTTATGAGGCTATGTTGGTTAAAACATACAGTTATAATGTAATATTTGGTAAATAAAAATGTAAATTAACTAGTAAAATAAAATGTAAAATATGGCATAATGACTAGAATGAAAATAAAGTATTTCTAGTTTTAGGCCATGGTAGGCCATACATGTTGAAAATTTTTTTTATAAGTTTTTTGTTTTAAAACTTTTTATAGATTTTTCAAGTTTCAAAATTTTTATGGTATTTTTATGTTTTATCCTTTAAAATAGACAAGGTATAAATAGGTAAACTATAAACAAGAATTAACTATAGGCTACATGGAACATAAAGCTAAAACAAGGTAATGTAACATAAAGTGGTATGTGTAAGTAATGTTTAAACTAAGCTAAGCAAGAATAAAGAAGGCTATATGGTTATGGACATAGGGGTAAGTGAATAAGAAACATATGCCAAACATGCAAGTATTTCCTAATCTTCAAAAGATTAAGAAAGTTGTAGGGTCTACATTGCATGATCTTGTATTTTGCATTTTCCTCACTAACCACGTTAAAGGGGAGCTCTTCCCATGATGCATCCATGGTTTTATTATTGTTAGTATTGGCCTCTTCTAGTCTTATGGACTTTTATACTTTGTCATTGATAGTATAAGCTTCTTCTTGAAACTCCACTTTGGACCCTTGCTCTACATCAATGTTATTGCCTGCTAAGGGAACCACACTATCATCATGAATAAGTATATTACCTCGCTTGTAAGGTAGGTGAATTTCTTGGTGGATGGATGAGAAAACAACTCATAATTAAGCTAGCCAAGGCCTCCCCATGATGAGATTCAATCCTAGTTTCTCTTCCATCATCAAGAAATTAGCTATTATGGGAAATTGTTTCCCTAATATGAAGTCCAAGGAGATCAAAACTTTGACTATAACCTGAGATCCATTAAAGAATTTGAGAGAAGAAGTTAAGATATGTCACATGTGTTCCATTAGATCCAAATGTTCAACAGTGGTATAAGGTATAATATTAGTGGCTACTTCATCATTCATGTGAATCCTATGCACCTTATACTACACAACCCTTATTTTTATGAAGAGAGGGGCCTTCATTATCTCACCATCCTAGGGGTTGGTTTTGACTTCATTTTCATCAAACATTATTGTTGTTGACTTCATTTCTTCCCTTGGTGAAGGTGGTACCATCACTTCGTGGATGGACTCTTCATTAGTGGGTTTGTTCTTGTTGACAAGAATTGAAGTCAACATTTTTACTAGGGCCTTACAGTGAGTAGTTGACATCATCACCAGGTCATACAGGCTAAGAAAAGTGTTCTTCTATTTCAGAGACTACTTACCTTATTCCATAGCATTGAGGGAGTCTTTTTCATTGGTTGTTCGCTTCTCATTCTTGTTAGTCTTAACTTCCTCCATGCACCCAAGGATACGAACTTCATGTTTTAGCAGTTGTGATTTAGCCTCTTTTCCATTTCCTTATGGCTTGGGATCCTTCCTTTGTTGACTAGTTGAATTAGCCTTATTGTTAGAGCTCATGGGGATGGATTACATAGGAGTGGGCTTTGATGGGTCCACTTCCTTCTAGGCTTTGACCTACTTGTTATCTTTGGTTTTAGGCTTCAATGCATACTTCTTGCATTGTTTAGCTGGCTATTTCTTATGTTTGTTGGACTATGAAGAAGTCATTACATTAGCAACCATGAGAGGATGTTGTTCATTTGTGATTTCAAGTTTGGTTGCAGCAGGCAGGAGCACTCTAATCACAAATGGTTCCTTGGAAGACATTGGTGATGGTATTCTTACAACAAAAGGGATCCTTGAACTAGACAAAGTTGAAGGGCCCCTTTCATTGAAAGGAGGTACCTGAATCACGAATGGCTCCCACATAGGTCTTGAGTTGTTAATCACATTAAATGTTGCTATGATGTATGGGCTATTGTTGACATTCAATGGGTCCTTGTAGACATGCATGAACTAGTTCTGTGGCCTAATTGGGTTAGAGGCATTGAGCACTAGCTTGTCATTATCTATCATCTTCTGTAGGTCATCCTTCAAGGTTAGGAAGAATTTGGTATCATGATCTAGTAGCTAATGGTGTGGTAGAAATGATCAAGTTTAAAGTACTTAGGTACTGATGGATCATCCTTGGTTGTTAGAGTATGGTTCTTTGCGATCTTGCATAATTGATCATACCTCTTATAGGAATTCTTTGTCATTTTTTTGTACTAGATCGACCCACTCTTAAGTAACTAATTAAGGCGTTTAGACTATTTCAAGGGTAACCTAGTATACTTTGATCAATATTTCCTCTCAAAATTAGATCTTGTATTGTTTAATGTAGAGGCCTTGGATGTCGATGATTGATTAGTTATGATGGGGACCTTGGGTTGGTTTGTCTTAGGTCCCTATGCTATTTTGTTGTCTTTGGCCATAGTGGCCATGGCTAGATGGTTTTGTCTTCCCTTCTCCTTATCCTTCTATGTATGTTGATTTTTGTATGCCATGTAGGTAGGGTCATGGCTTGCCTTGGTAGCATCCTCTATGATTTTTATCTAAGAGAAGGCTTGATTGAGTAACTGTGGATCTAGTTAAGAAAGTTTAGACTTGATAAAATTGTTGACCACCCCCTTGAAGATGGCCAGAAGGTGAATCTCAGCTATGGGTTAGGGAATCTCATTCAATAGAACATTCCACCTTTGGATAAAATTTTGAACTAGTTCAAGTGATCCCTATTTGATTTTCATTGGTTGGTCTAGGATGGTATTCAATTTCAAGTTATACTTGAAATAGTTCACAAATTGTGAGATCAAGCCTTCAAGAGAGGATATAAATCCTTGGGGCAACACATAGTACTATTCAAATGCCTTCCTAGTAAGAGACATAGGGAAGATCCTCATTATGGTATGGGGATAAGCCTATAACAATAGGCGCTTAGAGTGGAAGGTGATGAGGTGAGTGTTGGGGTCACCCTTATCATTATATTTGGTAAATTAGGGTATAGGAATTCTTGGGGGAAGAGTTATTTGTAGGATAGAAGAATTGATAAGATCATCCTAATAGAAATCCATGATCTTGACTATCTATGGAGTTGAAGCTTTAAGCTTAAGTACCTCTTCTATAAGGTCTTGGATCATTTGAAATACCTGATCCAAGATTTGAGGCATTATCATAGGTTATGATGTTTGTAGATAGAATTGTGGGCTAAGTTGAGAGGCCTGTGACCTTGTGATGGGCTACAACATGGAGGGGAGAGGTTGGGTTATCATGTTCGTAGGGGGTCTAAATAATGAGAAAGAGGTTTATGCTAGTATTTGTAGAACAAAGGGGATGAAAGATGTGTGTGATTCTTGGATCACCTGGGGTCCCACTGGGAGGCCTACTAGCATGGAGAATGGATGAATAGTGGTAAAGACCATAGGTGATGGCCATGCAGATCAAGGTTTCATGGTGAAAGGCATGGAGAAGAAAAGGGAAGTTGATCGAGACATAAATTATGCCTGGTGGGCCACTATGATCGGTGCTAGTCCAAACATGGTAGGGTAAACAAGAGATGAGGGTTAAGGGACTTGTCCCATGGAAGACACAGGAGAGGTCAAAGTGGGTGCGATGGTTGAAGGAGCTAGCTACCGGAAGAGGATCCCAATGAAGTTATCTAGTTTAGGTTCTACTTCAAACTCATCCTACTCCTCATGTTGGCTCTCTAAATTAGCCCCTTACTTTGTTCATCCATCTCAATTAGTTAGGACAATATATCTGTATGCATGTCATTCAATGGTATTTTGTCATAGGGGGAGGGTATGTGATCCTTCTCATTTTAGTGAATCAATTCAAACTCCTTTTTGAATTTGGTTTTCAAACATGGAATGTGTAGGCTAGCTTGGGTTTTGATGAAAATGAAGTTATAGTGTTCTTCATTTATTATAGCAAAATCTAGGCTTCAATCCCTCTATCTAAGTGATTTCCTATGCTAAGACATTGCTAGGTCTTTTAGGTCATAGATCCTCACTGCATCTTAGTTTGATGCCATGTCTATCAGATTAATGAAAAAAAAAATGATTGGCTAAAAGGCATTGTTGGTAATTTAATTTTTATTTGATTTTTCCTTAATTAATTAAACAAAATTTCTAGCAAGTGGAATTACCCAAGGTGTAAATGGTTTTGAATAAAAAAATGGTAGGAACTACAACTATAGGTGCAGTGTAGGTTGTTGGAATAGTGTTGTACATTGTACTTAGGAAAATGTAGCAATTTTAATGTTACTAAAAGCAACTATGTTGGTTTTGCTAGCATGAGCTACACTAGAGGGGGGTAAGCAATCAATTACCTTGCCCAACAAAACTTCTCTAGGAATACTTCCTAGAAAAGTGCGCTGGTTTTAAAAAGGTAAATGTAAAATGTTAATTTTTCCAACACTATGTTGGGATCTTAGACAGAATCACACTAGCTCTGTTCCTAAAATCCTATAATAAGGGGATTGGGTGGTTGAAGCAGAACTACACTAGCCTTTGGAAAACCTAAAGGCAAGTTTTAGGGAAGAAAAGTGGTAGATTTTATTGGGAATTTCATGTTTTAGAAAATCTAGCAACTGTTATGAAAATTTTGGGAACATCCAAATCACTTACAATTGATATGCTGGGTATTGATTGCAGAAAAATGGATAGAAACAATTGATTTTTCTTGGTTGAAATTTTTAGTATGGGTCTTAAGTTTTAAAAATTGCAAAAAATTATTTTTGAAAGGGTAGATCAAATTTGGCAAACAGCTTGGGTAGAGGCCCTCCTTCTAGTGCCAAAAACTATAACATCTAAAAAATTTGGTTGTTGAAAAGCTAAAAATTTCAAGTGGAATAGTTTAACCTTGGATCCTAAGGGCCTTTGAGAAATAGGGTCCAAGGCACCCTAGATGGTCTTTTCAATCATCCAAGAACTTAAGAAATGTAAATAGGGTGCATGATTTAAATGAAAATGTAGATCTACTTTAAATGAAAGCATAGAAATTGATCATGGAATGAAATTGCATAACAAATGAACTATAAACTTCATTGAAATAATAGAATATTCAAAGTATAAAGTTCAAAATGTGTTCAAATTGTATGCCCAAATGCACAAGGATTTGCTTGAATGAAGCTTGAAGCCTCTTAAAGCTAGCAAGTTTTGTTCTATAGTTAGCCTCATGATCTAGGTACTTCCCAACTTTAATCACCAAAACTCCTTGCTAGTTCTCAGCTTGGATTTGCAACATTGGTTACTATGGGGTAAAGAATGTGCTTGAAATTTTTATGCAATGGTACTATGCTAAGAGTCTCCAATGCACATGTAGTTACCAATTTGATCCAAAAGTCTCACAAAATATCCAAAGATTTTAAGTGCTTAAGGTTGCAAAAGGTGAAACCAAGAAAATTTTACTAGTTAAAGAATTTTTCATGGGACCCATTCAATGTGTCCAAATTTGGATTTTATAGGCTATATGGTTACTAATATGTGGCTGCAAATTTTTACCATGATTGATGATAGATTGGTGTGATTTGTAGGTGTGGTAGGCTATTATTTCCAATGTAGTTATCCATTTCTGGTAAGTTTTGATGCATCCAGGCCATCAAAGCTACACTGGATATCATAAATAGTAAATAGACTTTTGCAACTATGCTGGCCTTAGAGGAACTATGCTAGAGTTGTTGCAGCTACGTTGGCCATTGCTAGGAAAATGAAAATCCAACAACTCCAACATTGTCTTCTTTGAAAAAATAAAAATTCCAACCACTCCAACACTAGCTTTATGAAACCATGATAAGAGTTATGGAAGGTACCCTAGCCATTACTGGGAAAATGAAAACCCAAGAATCCCAATGTTGGATGGAGGTGGTTCTAATGTATTTGTGACTATAGCCAACATAAAACTCATGAAAACACCAAATTTTGTAGTTCCTAAGGCATTTTCAGCCTTCTCAAGCCCAAATAAAGAGATGACATGAATTCTTCCACTTGGTAAGTGAGGCTATAACAACCTATGTGGAATTTTTTTCAGCACCAAAAGTTCAAGTATGTGAGATTGCAACTCATGGACTACAAACTTCATATTTTACAATAAGATTCTAGCCTTAAGTTTGATGGTGGAGATTATAATGCCTAAAAAGTTACAACATGAATTTTTCTTGGTGGTATTTCAAAAGTGATTCTTGCTTGTCCATTTATGTAATTTGCAAAAAAAAAATACAAACATACCACTCACTGGACATTTTAGACACCACCATAATAGGGCTAACCCACTCAGAATTAGAAATAAAATAAATAATATCTACTTGAAACAATTTCAAAATTTTATCTTTTACCACTTGCTTCATGGTTGGGTTTAGGCTCCTACATGGTTGTTGTCATGGTCTAGCCTCAACCTCCAAATGGATATGATGCTAAACAATGAATGGAGAAATCTCCTTCCAAAGGTAACCAAGAAAAAGCCTCAAATAAGTCCATTAAAACTTGAATCAATCTCTACTATTAATTAGTCATTAAACCTAAACTAATGATCACTAGTTTATTTTGCTCAGAAAAAATATATTTTAAGTAAAAAGAAAGTTCCTTTCCTCATCACTCACTACAAAAGAACAATTCTTCAATTTAAAAGAATCCTTACAATCCAAGGAATCTTCCACTTGAGTACATAGGAGATATCTTTTTAAATACATAGTTACATATTTGTACTCTTCCAATGTTAGTACTTGATAGTCCTTATCCCAATCACATAATTTAGAAGAATAGATGTTTGTCATAGTAGCATAAACCATATTAAGTTTATCAAATTGGAATTGGTTATTAAGGTTACATAAATTAAATGAAAATTTCATATTGGAAAATGTTAATGCAATTAATCCAATTTTCACATAGATAATCACATCCATCATTACCATCATGGGCCTATCTAAAATCAAAGGACAAACATTATTCAAAGAATATATATAATAATCTAGCATAGTGAAGCCAATAGGGTACAAGGCTTGATTCACTTATACTAAAATATCCTCAATAATAACTTATGGATAAATGATAGACCCATATATCAAATAAATTGTAATATTAGTAGGTTTAATATGATCACAATGTAATGAATGATAAAAATAAAATGACATAATATTTACACTAGCTATTATGAATCATGTAAGAAATTGTAGGACTACCTAGATCCATTTCCTTTTTAGGCATCCCAGCCTTCAAAATATTTGTGATATTCTTAGTAGGGCTAACATGCTTGGATATTCTAATTTTATTCTTCATAGAACAACATTCCTTAAGGCATTTAGCATATTAAGGAGTATCTTCAATGGTTCTCAATAACGGAACATGTAAGATGACATCTTTGAAGAGGTTTTTGAGTTGCCTATAATATACATTATTTGATTCTAACATATGAGGAAATGGTACCTATGAAGGAGAAGAGTTATTAGGTTTGTTTGAAAGAATCATTGGGGTATGTCCTTCCTTCATAGGAAGCTCCTTTGCAAAGATTCGTTTAGATTGATCCTCTAACTCTTTGTTCTCAATAGACATTTGAGAGGAGGTTTGAAGATCTATAACTCTTCCACTTGAAGTAATCACATTACATTGATTCATTTTACTTGAAAAAATCATTTGTAATTCCTATCTCCCTTGATACTTAGGATTTCTTTATGTTTATGCTGGTAATGTATCCTTAGGTTGTAAGGCTTGAATAAGGTTAATTCTCTAATCATTTTGTTATTGCAAAGTATGTTGCAAACTCTTATTTTGTTGTATCATCAATTTTTGAAACTCATGGTTTTGGTTGGGTCTTCAAGATCAATTAAAATTATTATTATAACTTTTATAATTGGACCTAAATGGAGGATATAATTGGTAATTTTGATTCTATGTAGCCATCCCTTACCTTGTAAAGATAAGCCTCTTCCTTGTACACCTTGACTTCCTACAACATTAGAATTTTCTTTAATAAATGCTAAAATAGGATAATCATGGGTAGTATGGTCAATCTCCTTTCAAATTACACAAGCATAAGGAAAATCCATACCTCTCGCTTGAGGTTGGTTAGTATTGTAAATTCCTCCATCAATATGAACTGATGATGCTTGTTGTTAAAACTAAGAAGATTGGACCTACACAATAGTATTGGAAGGCATAGATAAAGATGATAATTTTTTATTAACCTCTTCAATTTTTTTTGCCAAACCTATAATCACTATATGTTCTAACATATTGGCCTTTTTAATAATAGGCCAACTGTTGCTCTAATCCATAATTTAATGTAATGCATTAAACACTTCTTCATGTGTCATTTGCATGATTATGCCATCACAAGAAAAATCAATACAATGGCATCTAATAGTTCTCAACCCATCAAAAACCTTTGAGTAATTGACACTCTAAAAAACCATGATTATGGTTCCTTGTCCTTATGTCCTTAAAATTTTTCATAAGTTTCATTATCTTTTTGTTGAAAGCTTGAAAGTTGTTTCTTATATTGATGAAATTTTGTAGAAGATAAAAAGCTATTTAAAATCTCATCCTTAAACCATTTCCAAGACAAAATAGAGTATTGTCTAATGACCTATATCATGATAATGCATGATCTCTAAAAGGGGAATACATTTATTTTAGTAAATTCCTTAACATTATTACCATATGTAACTATCAACATTTCAATGACTTGTATATGATGGTATGAATCTTCTTCATCTATACAAGAAAATTGTGAAAATGCTTCTAATTTTTTAATTTTAACATCTTGTCCAGTAGGCAACAAAAGAGGGGAGAGAGTAATAGTTGAATTTCATCCCATTAAGTCTTTTAATGAAAACTAGTTAGGTATTCCTTGATAAGGGACTTAATTTTGTAATTGTAAAAACTAATTAAATTGGTTGTTTGAATATACTAAATGATGAGGAAAAGGGTATGGTATTTGTTGAAGTCCTTCATATGGAAATTATGGTTAAGGAATTAGTTGAGGTATAAATTGTATTTGAGGGGCTTGCACCTTGAACATAGATTGTACACTTTAGGGATTATTCATTAATGTTTTTGTATTGGTGTAAGGTTATTGGGATACTTGCATAAATGTGGTTCTATAGAATAGTTAGACTACAAGATAGAAAAATAGATCATGCATTAAAAGGAATGATAGGTTATGTTATTGATTGAAAAATATAAGCCATGTTAGGATAATTCATATGAATAATAGGTTGTCTAGATTGAGAAGCAATAGGGGAAATGATTGATGTGATATGAACTTATGTTGAAATTGGAAGAGAGTAAGAGACTAGTTGATTAGGCAATGGTGACAATGTATTTTAGGCAGTCTATGTTAAAGCATTCGACAAGGTTTGCTTAGGGGTTTGTAAATGTTGTTGATGCAGTTGCTATTGATGAAAAATGTTAGAGGGATTATTGGG
Organism: Gnetum montanum; assembly: GCA_015680685.1. Classification (NCBI taxonomy): domain Eukaryota; kingdom Viridiplantae; phylum Streptophyta; class Gnetopsida; order Gnetales; family Gnetaceae; genus Gnetum; species Gnetum montanum. Next base: position 172,115 of record MNCI01006123.1, on the reverse strand, counting down.
AGCATTTTCATGGTACATAGCACTAACTTGTGAAGGGGAAAATTGATTGAAAGATGGACCAACCACTTTTATAGTTAGAGAAAAGGTAGATTTTGTGGACGAAGTAGGACCCAATTGACTCATAGAATATACAAATTGAAAGGTTGATTAGGATCCATACATAGAATAATTAAACAAAGAAAAATAGAACCTATACAAAGTTTAAAGTTGAGAAAATATCATCATAACCCATGGCTATTATAATGAAAGCAAAATTTTGTTTAATTTCTTATGTTCTTGCATTGTAGCATTATGGAAGTTGAATCGATAAAGGACCATGGGTTACATGGGATTAATTACTAGAATTATGATGAAAAATACACAACATGAATTCACTCTTAAGTAAGAAAAAAAACTTTCTTATTATTCAAGAATCTCTAATACTAGTCAATATAATTCAATAGAATAATTCAAATTCACTCTAAATTTCTATATCTCTTCTACAAAATCTTTTGTCTATCTTTCTTATTATTCTTCAATTCTTCTCCTTTTGGTGGCTACTTTATAACACTACTTCGATTCAGTGCCAAAGAAACTTTAGTTGATGGTTAGAATAATGTCTAACTAATGATTGCAACCTAGGTGCAAGTTACATAAGGTCACATCTCATAGCCCTAAGAAGAATTATGAAGCCAGTTGATCATTGTTAATGATTTCAACTAGTAGTTGTAATGGCTGAAAACATCGGTGGCTAGAACACCGAGAGGTTATCGGGTGTATAGCCTAACCCTAGATCTGCGCGAGGGCTGTGCTAGAGAAAAATGGAAACGGGACACCCTGAATGGTCTGGTTGATTAGAGAGGGACTTAGTCGATGTACAATAACCATTTGTAAATGGTTTTTTAAATATGTTATGTGTAGAGATTAAGGTGCAGAAAACTGTAACACATAGAATAGTAAAAGTGTAGCAAAAATGTGTAACTTAAGAAATGAATGTAAACTGATAGACAATGATGCAAAATATAGCAAGATGAAATGAAATGAGCTCAAGTGAGAGAATGAACCACCCAAAAATTGGGGGATTTGATCTTTGTTTAGCTGGAGAAGGTGTATAGCTGATGGGCAGTATGGATGGGCACAACTTACAATGTAACGGTATGGTCACAGCTCCTTAACTATTGCTAATGGCCTGCTAACAGGAACTGATGAGTTGATGCTTTCTAGGCTAGGAGAGATCTAGGAGGTGCTACCACTGGGGTTTGCTATTTTTCAAATTTCTTCTTGCCCATCTCTTTACCAAAGCCAATCGCCAGAAAGCCAAATGCCAAATGCCAATCTCCAATCGCAAGAAAGCCAAGTCAAAAGCCAAAAATGCCAAAAGCCAACTCTAAAAGCCAACCCTTTGAACATTGTTCACTGTGTATTTATAGAGCCAGATGTGGAAGAGAGATGTGGTTTGGATGCCACATGTCCTGGGTCCCACATTGTGCAAACATGGATGTGCCATGCTGCCATGTAGTGCTATGTTGTAGTGTTACGCTAGACGTGGAACCTGCTAAGCCGTGATCATACCATTCAAACTGCATGTGCCAGAGTCCAAGGAACTACCATGTTTTCATAGAAAATGCAAAGTGTCAAATGCAAAGTGAAGCCTATTCTCTAGGACTACATCTTCCCTGCTCTTGCAAGTAGGGTGAAGTGTAGGGACAACTTTGGGAATCGACAGGGGGGTGAAAAACAAAGAAAATTGATAATATTATCTGTTGAAGAGATTCCAAGGTAGAAATGACCATTGTCAATGAGTTCTGGAGTTTCTGGAGATTTCCTAAGGCTTCCAAGTGAGTATTACACTACCTAGCATATCGGCGTAGCACAAACACCCACACACTACGTTGTGCTACACTGCGTAGCATAGCCGTCAGCCTTGAGAGAAATCTTACTCAAAAACTAAAGATACCCCTTTGAGGCTTAGCTAGGCAAGCAAATTTAGTGATTGGGCTTTTGGGCTACTTTTGGAGTTCATCCTTGGGATACTTTTGGGCTTTGTGTCCTCGCTATGCTGTGCTACGCTATGTAGTGTAGCACAACGTAGTAGCCAGTGTGACATGAAGCCTTACTTGATTTGCAATGATTTGTCAAGAAACTTTGCTTGGAACTCAAGGGCAAAGTGGGATAAGCTATCTTGGAGTTCAGAGCATGGCCAAGTGCAATTCCATTGCTAGGACAACTTGATGGAGGACCTTTGTGCATCCTGACCTTGCTACGCTATGTAGCGTAGCATAGCGTAGCACCCAGCTTGGCTTGAATTCTAACTTGTTCTGCAAAAATTTTATCATGAATTTTGATCTTGTCTTGGCATGGTAGTAGAATAAGCATTTTTTCTAGTTGGAGCCTAGGAAATTTCGTTTCTTGTGTCGAAGCAGTCTGAGTGGGAGCATTGTCATAGTGGAACCTTGCTACGCTGTGCTACGCTATGTAGCGTAGCACAGCATAACACTCAAATGAAGATGATTCCTGATGAAATTTGCTACATTATTTTGTGTCATGTTGATCATGCTTTAAGGATAAGGTGAATTAGGTATCCCAGAGGGCTAAATCACTATCAATCTGCATCTTTGGTTCATGATGACTCTCCACATGGGTTGCTACACTATGCAGCATAGCGTAGTGTAGAAAGTCTCGTAATTAGAAAACTTACCGAACTATTTAGTCCATCCTGAACACTTTCAGCAACTCTTAGCATGGTCCTTGGGTAGACCGTCAGCCAAGTCATGTGTCAAGCTGGGCAAGCTAAAGGGTGTAGCAAGCCTGCCAGCCTGGGAGATAGAAAAGTTTTCAGACTGTATGGTCTACCCCTAATGCCTCTTTTTGTAAACTGGCCTTATGGCTAGGTGCTACATTGATTATGATACAAAGGGTAGCAGGTAGGCTTAGAAGTGGCTTGGTAGGCATTAGGACTTCTGGGGTGCCATGTTATCTGCACGGTCCAGCATGACACCATGCTTGCAGATATCTTTGCCCAAATTTCAGGACTATGCTGAATCATGAGAGTCCTAAAATTGATGGTGTTTCAATGGCCCCTCTTTGTTAATGTCTAAAGGATCTGCTCGAGAGATGTCAAAAAATAATATGAAAAACCATGAAGAACAAGATGCCAACAACACTCTTCAATGGTCATTTGAATGATGCTTCACTATGTTTGAGAGTACTTGGGGAGCGATGTAGGATGGGGGGCAAGGTACAGATTTGAGGAAATAGGGTTAGGGAAGAAATGAATGTAGAATACTTTTTCCATAGTGTGATCCCTCGTCGAAATGGTTATGAGGGAATTAGCACACATGGGTGTGTTTTCTTTTGGCCCTCGACCTCTTACTGGAGTGCTTGGAGATGGTCAATTCATGGCTAAAATGGTTGCAAAGAAACTTTTGTGCCATTTTTTTCAAGCACTTGTCTCTTTTTTTTTGCATTTTTTCTGTTTGGTGCTTTTATGATTTTTTGCTGCACACCCATGTTCACTTGGAGACAACCTTGTCATCATCGTAGGATAGTTTTTTCCTCCCCAGGATGAGTTGTGTTACATCCATGTGGGGATTTGACTTGCCTATAGAGGCTTCCCATGCGATGAGTTTCGTTATGTCCATCATGGGCTTGGTGGTTGGGCATGTGAAAGGGCTTTATGTGAATCAAGGAATCTTGCAAAGAAGATATGGGAAATTGTGAGTATAGAGAATGGAGATTAAGTTGGCTGAGGGGAGGGTAGGATATGTACTCTCAACTAGCTAAGCTGATCAAAGTGGTTACTTTGGAAAGATGTAGTATCCCACTCTTGTGGTGCAACGCATCTTTGAATGATGCCATCTTGGCTTTTATCCTGCAAACACAATAGAGAGAAAACCAGAAAAAATAACTATCAAGTGAAATGAGGGCAAAGTCCTACTTGCTCAGGACACTGCTAGGATGACAAGTAATGTGCCTGATGTGTGCAATGTCCAAAGCAAGAAGGCCAGCACAAGCTTCAGTAGTGGTAGGTTGGAAAGCTTCAATAGCCTTGTTGGAATGGGTACTAAAGAAGCTAGGAGCGATGATGATGCAGGTGCTTAGGGATCCCTGCCAAAGGCAAGAATCATGAAATCTAGCTACAAGGTGAGAAACCTGATAGCTAAATGCTTTTTTGAACTCTAGCGATGGCGAGGGCTAGAAGATGGAAGCATTGTGGATGGGCCACAATAGTGCTGGGACTCTAGCAGTAGGTGCTAATGGCAAGAGCTATGACCAAGATGATTGGTTGTGGTAGCGATAGCTTTGGAAGGTCATCAAGATGTCAAATGACATCTCTTGAAGATCAATAGGATGCTAGGGGTGACAATGTTGCATGTGTCCCAAAGGATGTTTTCTTGGAAATGTGAACTTCATTCTAGAACTGCAAGGTCACACCCCATCCACCCATGAGGCTTGAAGACATGCACACTCACTTGTTTACGAGGGTCACATGCGTAAGCTAGGAGGTGTTGCATTGCGAACCCAGTTTAAGGTCTTGGTAGATCGTTAGATGTGCTAGTTTAAGGTCCCAGTAGACCGGTGTGCTAGTTTAAGGTCCTAGTAGATTGTTGTGCTAGTTTAATGGTGTAGAAGATGGTGGATGGCCAGTTTAAGGTCATAGCAGACCATGCTATGGGTGCCAATTTTATGTCATGGCCCAAAGACATGTTGTGCTAGTTTAGTATTGTAGTGGACGTTCTACTCTAGTTTTATGTTGTAGCGGACGAGCTGTGCCAGTTTATAGTCCTAGTGGATTTTCTCTGCCAATTTTATGTCGTAGCAGATGAGTTGTGCTAGTTTATAGTCATAGTGGACTAGCTGCTTACCTTGCTTCACGTTTGGTATAATCCTGCATCTTAAGCATAGTACAAATTCAAGTACAAGTGGTTGATTGGATTTAGGAATTCATTGCCATCCATGTCAGCTAGTTTAAATGCACCATTCTCATATGCTTTTGTGACTACGAAGGGGCCTTCCCAATTGGCTAAGAATTTTCTCACAGGCTCTCAAACGGCCTTGAGGACTAAGTCCCCCTTTTTGATTGGTCGTTGATGTAAATTGCAGTGATGTTTCTACCATTGCTTGTTTTGGTACCATTCGATGTAGACAAGTGTTTGGGTGCACTCCTCCTCTATGGAGTCAAGATCAATGATCCTTGACTCATTATTTTGGGCCTTATCCATGACATTTGAGAGGATTATTCGAAGTGATGGAACCTGCAATTCAAGAGGTAACATCACTTCAAATCTGTAGACAAGACTATATGAAGTCTTACCTGTAGCTGTTCTGCATGTTGTGTGGTAAGCCCAAAGCACATAGAGGATTTGCTCATGCCATTGCCTCTTGCTGCTACCAAGCATCCTTTCCAGAAGGTTGATGATGACCTTGTTGGTAGCCTCTGCTTGGCCATTTTCCTAGGGATAATATAGTGATGAGAAAGCATGTTTGATACCAAGGTGTTTGCAAAAGGTTTTGGTCTTTGCGCTACTGAATTATGGCCCATTGTTAGTAACAATAGTCAAGGGAAGGCCAAATCATGTCACTATGTTATCCAGAATGAAGTTGCAAACTTGTTGGGATGTAGTTTTCCTAAGAGGAATAACCTCCACCCACTTTGTAAAGTACTCGATGGTAGTGATAATGAAGCTATGCCCTGCGGAAGACTTGGGTGTAATGGGTCCTATTATGTCTAGTCCCCAATGTTGGAATGGCCATGTAATTTGTGTGGTATGCAGTTCGGTGGGCGATACATGTATGAGATTCCCATGATGTTGACATGTATCGCATGTTCTTACCTTAGCTACATAGTCACATTCCATGTAAGGCCAATAGTAATCCAAACACCTAATCTTTACTGCCATAGCCCTGGGATCTATGTGTCCTCCACATATTCCTTCATGGACTCCATTGAAAATTTGTTGTGCTTCATCCTTACCAACGCAAGCTAGCAATATTCCATCATAAGAGCATCGTCATAGGGTGTTGTCTCCTATGAGGACATATTACCATGCTCACTTTTTTCCCACATCTTTTTGAGCAGATGTCAGGTTGTGTGGAGTTTCACCATGTTGGAGGTATGCTTTGATATCTTCATACCATTCTTGAGTGTGAGTCATTCTTACAAACACAATGTGGGCCATGTGGATGATAGGATTGGTACATTTCACTATTGCAGCAGGCAAGGTGGAAAATATGTATGGTAGCACATTTAGAGCTAGTGTGGCTAGTGCATCTGCTACTGTATTTTCATTGTGAGGCACATGTTGGATTTCTAGCATTGCAAATTGTTTTAGTAAGCCTTTGGCTAAATTGTAGTATGGTTGCAAATGTTAAGCCTTGCAAGCATAGACTCCTATTATTTGGTTAACGATCAACTGGAAGTCACCTTGAATTGCTAGGTTTTGGATCCCCAACTCCCAAGATGCTAGAACACCCCTAAGGAGACCCTTGTATTCTGCCACATTGTTTGTGCAAAGAAATGTAAAGTGATATGTGAAGGGTTGAATCTCCTTGGAGGGGAATGTGAGAATAGAAGTGACACTATCATCTCATGTACTTGAGGCCCCATCAAAGTGTAGGGTGACCTCGAAATGTGGTGGTATTGGGCTTATGCTATTGACATGCTCATAAGGGAACTCAAGTTCTATGATCACTTGGTCATCAATTGGTGAAGTCGTAAGCTGCATAGCTATTGCCTAACCCTTCGTGGACGATTGTGCTAGATAATGTAAATTGAGCTCTACAATTATGGCTTTCCATCGGGCTATCTTGATACTTTCGTATAGGTTGGTTGCGATGGCTAGAAGTATGTTACTTTTGCATATGATGTTCACTTGATTGCGAAACAAGTAATGTCTTCACTTTTTGAGTGCGAACACTAGGGAAAGGAAATTTTTTTCTACCTCGTTGTAATTGCTTCATGACACATTAATTCTTGACTTAGGTAGTAGAATAGGGTTTTGGAACTGTCATCCCTCTTTTGGCATAGTAAGGTAGTAATAGACGTATCTAAGGTAGCTAGGTAAATGTAGAAAGGCTTGTCCCTTTATGGAGAGTACACAGTGGGAAGATGAACAAGCTCTTTCTCTAGGTTATCAAAGGCTTCTTGACATTGGTTTGTCCATTTGAAGTTGACTCCCTTCTTAAGTATGTGTTGCATTGGTTGTAGTTTATTTGTTAATCTTGCAATAAACCTTCTTATGAACTGCAACCTGCCTTGCAACCCACTCAACTCCCTAAGGTTTGTAGGTGGTGTTAGATTAACAATGGCAATGACATAAGGTTTTCCAAGGGGTCATAAAGGTAGTTGCCAATTTATGCTATGGGTTTATATGGATCTAGTTATAGCTTGAGAACCCATCCATGAACAACAACAAGGTAGGACCAACTGTAGTATTGATAAGTTGATCAATACTAGGAAATGGGAAGTCATCCTTAATTGTTTCCCTATTCAAATCTCAAAAGTCTACAAAAATTCATATACTTCTAGTCTCCATGGGTATGACTATAACGTTTGAGACCCAATCCAGATAATCAACTTCCTGGATGAAACCAGTTTGATAAAGTTTGGTAATTTCATCATGTACAGCTAAGGCAATCTCTAGTTTGATTTTGCGAGCTTTTTGTTTAATTGCCTTGACACGTGGATCTAGGATGATATTGTGTTGTATGAGTCATGTGTCCAGGCCTAGCATGTCTTCATATGACCACGCAAACACTTTGACATTGTTATTAAGGACTTTCGAGATGTTTTGTTGCACCTATGGCTCTAGTAGGGAGCTAACTTTTAACATTTTCACCTCACCTCTAGATGTAGTCATAGGGATTTCAAAAAGGGGGTCCTCGATTACATCACCAGCCTCTAGGTCTAAGGCCTAGACCAGATGTTCAGGCCAATCCAGAGATGTCTCCAAGCCTGCTATGTTTGTGTCATGAGGAGATGGTTCCAAGTCTACCGATTCTAGGTTCAAGTGTCTCATGAGTTTACCATAAGGTCCTGCTAGGACGGGGCAAGTGGAGATCACTCTGCATAGCCATTTTCGAAGCATTCCTACAAGACAAGCAAAACAAAAAAAGGTCAAGTGGTACCTATTTAATAAAGTAACATGTAGTGTAATGTATGCAAGTTAATCATGTGATGCAATATAATTGCTAGTTTAAGATCTTAGCGGAGCGTAACCATGCAAAATTATTTCTAAATATTTCCAGTTAAAGATCTTAGTGGACCATTACCATGCAAGATTACATGTTGAGAGGGCCAAAGAGTTTCCAGTTTAAGGTCGTAGCGGATGATTACTTTTGTTAAAGTATGAAGGTAATTTTAAATTGCTAGTTTAAGGTCGTAGTGGACCGTAACTGAGTCACGTTGTAAGTCAAAGTTGCTAGTTTAAGGTCATAGTGGACTGTTAATGGGTTTAAAAGGAAGAGAAGACGTTACGATTGCTATTTTAAGGTCGTAGTGGACCGTAAATGGACCACATTGTAAAGGAATGAAGTGAATAATGTTAGTGCATCTACGTGCTATGTTGCAATAGACCCCTGCTACGTTGCAGTGGGTGTCTCGTGTTATGCGTGGGATGTGGAACACTCCAGAAAGTGACATGTGTTTTAACCATGTAGACTATAAATAGGGGATTACCCCATGGTAATCTTGTCACTTTTATTGTCAGAGCTAACACCTAGAGCGTAGCGCGGTTGAACTGAGAGATAGTGTAGCAGTCATAGCATAGCAATTGATACAGCCGATTTGTGAGCAAGACAATGGTGTGCAACAGTGAATGCAGCCATTGGGGGCTAGTTGTAAAGGTTTAATCCTTAGGGTCCGTCCACCCTAAGGGTTAATCCTTAGCTATATCATCTTGTTGGCCAAGCATTTCTTGTAGACAGGGTTAATGTCTTTAGTGTATTTATTAAATTTCCCTTTTAATTATCCATACATAATAGATTTCATCTGGGGGCCCTTGGTAAATACATCTAAGATGGTTTGAGCCACCGCTAAGGTTTGATCATTGATCCTGTACCTACAAGAAGTTCATAAAATCAAAAAATTAGAAAAGGGTAACTTAACCAACAAAGCCAAAGATATAAAAATTCTATAACAACCATGCTTACTCTTGTAGATGGTATACAATGCTAGGTAGGTTCTAAAATAATTTGTGGACTTTCTATGCTAGCATCAAAGTATTATCAGCATTATATTGACAATACTCTGGCATGGTCTAGATGTCCAAAAGGTAGTGTGTGCTGATAAGGTCTGTTGCTTCCCCTACTTCCTAAAATAATGGATCATCAATGATGAACCTAGTGATCAGGCTAGATTCCTAAGGTATCAATGCCTTCACTATGAGCTTGGCCACATTAGTAGATAAGTGTGACCATAACATCACACTAAAAATCTGCAAGATGTAGGCAAGGAATTCCTTTGCTCCTAGATGGAACCAAAGAGAGCCCCTCTCTAAGGTCATATCAAGCAAAGGGGTGTTTACCTTAGGATAGCCAATGAAGCACAAATGTTCACTAACTCAACTATAAGGAGTATGGGCTTCAACAGGGCCCAACATGGGAAAACAAAAATATCACAACCACTTAGGATTTCTTGCCAAATTTGCAAAACATCATAGTTAGGGGAGAAATTAGCCCCTATAAAAAACTCTAAGGTGTTTATCCAAATTGGTTTAAGAATTCCACAACAACATTTCTACAACCCTTATGGCCATTATGCATTATAAACAAAAAAACAAAAAACAAAAAAACCATGCCTTAGTCCAAAACCATGTTGACATAAAAATAAACTTAAAACTTAGAAAATTTCTTACTAAAAATAGTAAAATATTTTTATTTCTCATCAAACTAATCTTAAAGAATAATTACCATGTTTTAACATCCCTAGGAGCATGGGATGTTGCCAAGAAAAAATTTCTAAGCATGTCTATGTTGCCCATCCCCAAGGGGTACAATGTTACAACCAAGAAAAACCTCTACATATGTGACTGTATGGGAAAATTCGTCAAAAATCAACCATAGCTCCAAATTTAACAATTCCATTGCTATTGGAATCTTGAAGTCATGAGCTACACAGTTATGACTGGAAACTTTAAAAATTCTTAGAGGATTTGACAAAAAATAAGGAAAATTGAACAATAATATGACTATTAACAAAAAAAGCTCTAAATCACATAACTATAGTAAAAAATTTGTTTTAACTCTGATTTTAGCTATTTCACCATGGAAAGAATCCTAAAATCATGAAATTTCCAACCATAATAACATAGCAAAAAAATTACAACCTTTTCAATCAAAAAGATCAAAAATGAAATAATAACTTAGCCATCATCCAAAAAACCCCTTTTTGTATGAGTTTAATGAAAAATTCGTCAAAATTTCATTTAAAGTTCAAACGGAGTGACTCCACCTCAATTGTAAAGATTAAGCCATAAACTACATAGCTAAAGCCAAAAAATAGCCAAAAACCTTTCCATTTACTTATAACTAGCTTATATATATATCTATATCTATATCTATAAATTGGCAGAGATGATTTTTTAAAAAAATGATGTTAACCAAGCCCAACTCCTAGATGAGGTAACAAGATAACTAGAAATGGAATCACTCAGCCCTCCTCTATTTCTCTATCACTTACCCAATTTAGTTTTACCCTCTCGGTCAAGTTTTCTCTTTATTTGTTTGTTCATGGCGTTTTTGAGAAATAAATCTCTTGCATAAATAATGCTCATTCCCATTATGCATTATGCAGCAGCAGTTGCAGATGGGGACGGAGATAGAATGGAAATGGAATTCTCATTTCCATTCTATATTTGGTTGTGTTTGGCCTTTTTATGTGTGCAGAAGGAATATGAAAAGCTATGGCTCTTTGGTTCATATTCTACACAACATGAATACAAAAAGGTGTGGCCCTGCGGTTTATGTTTTTTCCCATTTCATGGGATCTTACATGGTGTGTGATGTGGAGGGCAAAAAATGCACTTCCCCCTCCGCCCCTATCCTGTGAGACGAGTTGGCCTCTTAGCCAAAATTACTTTTCTATTTTTTAAGTTATCATCACTATTTGCATTCCAAATAATATATACTAGTAAACATAAATTGGTTAAAATAAAAGTTTATATATTTCGTATATGTTGATGAAGGAATACATTTCACAATTATTACAACAAACATTATAGAGCTATATAATAGGATTGAGAAAAAGGCAAAATACAATGATAAGTGTGAACTTAATATGCCTAATCCTCCAATTGAGCAAAACAAACTTTCTTTGCAATTCTACTTTGGAGATGTATAGCATCTGAAATCTTTCTGTATCTTTGCACATAGAAAGGAGGATGAATATTTAAAGAATCAATAGTCTTGACTCCAAATAATGCAACAAACATTAGACCCATAAGTTCTCTTATATAGCGGTTTCATGGGCTATAAGTAGAATTTAATTATTTTTTTAAGTTTTAAGTTATCATCACTATTTGCATTCCAAATAATATATACTGGTAAACATAAATTAGTTAAAATAAAATTTTATATATTTTGTATATGTTGATGAAGGAATACATTGCACAATTATTGCAACAAACATTATAGGACTATATAATAGGATTGAGAAAAAGGCAAAATACAATGATAAGTGTTAACTTAATATACCTAATCCTCCAATTGAGCAAAATGAACTTCCTGTGCAATTTTACTTGGAGATGTTTAGCATCTGAAATTTTTCTATATCTTTTCACATAGAAAGGAGGATGAATCTTTAAAGAATCAATGGTCTTGACCCTAGATAATGCAACAAACATTACACCTGTAAGTTCTCTTATGNTTTCACATAGAAAGGAGGATGAATCTTTAAAGAATCAATGGTCTTGGCCCTAGATAATGCAACAAACATTACACCTGTAAGTTCTCTTATATAGTATTTTGGCGGGCTATGAGTAGAATTTAATTATTTTTTTGTTTTTTAAGTTATCATTACTATTTGCATTCCAAATAATATATACTAGTAAACATAAATTTGTTAAAATAAAAGTTTATATATTTCGTATATGTTGATGAAGGAATACATTGCAAAATTATTGCAACAAAAATTATAGAGTTGTATAATAGGATTGAGAAAAAGGAAAAATACTATAATAGGTGTGAACTCAATATGCCTAATTCTCCAACTAAGCAAAATAAACTTCTTGTGAAATTCTACTTTGGAGATGTTTAGTATCTAAAATATTTCTATATCTTTGCACATGAAAAGGAGGATGAATCTTTAAAGAATCAATGGTCTTGACTCTAGATAATGCAACAAACGTTAGACCCATAACTTCTCTTGAACCAATGAAAATAGTAGCCTTATCTAGTGTCATTCCTTGAGATTTATGAATAGTCATGGCCCATGCCAATCATAATGGTGATTGACGAGATGCTCCTTGGACCACAGGTACAATTGACACATGATGAGGATTACCATTATCAAAGGCACATCTGATGTAGGAGTCAAAATCAACAATAACATATAATGGTAATGCAGGTGGCTATTTACCTTAATGATACATAATACTATGAATCATGCCAAGTGCACCATTGACCAATCCTGCTTCAAGCCAAAGGTTAACTATAAGCATTATCCTTAAACCTTCACATATAAGCAGAGATTGCATTACTTGTTACAGTAGATAGTTGTTGCACTAGTTGTTGCAGTAGATGGTTGTTATTGCTGATCTTGAAGAAAGTGTTCTTTACCTTCTCTATTAGGACTAATAGCAGAAAAATCCATGTTTCTAAAAATGCATGAATTCCAATATTTTACCTCTTAATCTTGTAACATGATGCCTAAGTTCAATATCTTTAAATACTACATTACACTGTAACTGTCATCACCTTAACCGTTTCCATGATCGTAATTGTCACTATAACCATAATCGTCATTGTTTATAATAATAATAAATATTCATTATTACTATAATCATAACCATCACCATTTATAATAATAATAAATATTCAATATTACCCACCATTTATAATAATAAATATTCATTATTACCCACATCGGGCCCTACACGTGAGGGAATACAAAGAGATGAATGGGGAGCCCAAGGGTCGGGGGGCATCAATTGAATAGAGATTTGGCTCCCCTGTAGTGACTTTTTGGCTCCCTTGCATGTGGTGCATGATGTGAGGAAATACAAAGAGACGAATGAGAAGCTCAAGGATTAGGGGGCATTAATCGAGTAGAGATTCAACTCCCCTACACTGATTCTTTAGCTCCCATGCATGTGGCGCATGCAGGTGAGGGAATACGAAAAGATGAAACTAACTTGGCACTACAACATATATTTGTAATGCATATTCATTCATGGAGATATAAAAAATCATGTTACAAATGCATAAATAATGTTATTATTATATCATGGGTTTTTGTATATTGACATTATTGTTACAATGGACAAGATATGAATGATGCTAACACCTCATTCATAATTATTAAACTATAATTATTGTGGAATCCAATAAATGTTATGAGATT
>MNCI01006123.1:123503-158468 GCA_015680685.1 Gnetum montanum | reverse complement strand
GAGATAAATATAATCATTGGCTCCCCTGCAATGACTCTTTGGCTAGGGAAGATTTATAAATAATTGGTTATTTATGATTATGGAAAGACATGTGTGTCAGTAGAGAGCTCGTTGCCATTTTCCTCAGCATTAGCTAGGATTATCAAAGAATGATCTTGCTAGAGATCTTCCCAGGGTCTAGGCTGCCAGAGGTGTAGAAGTTTTCATTTTTAAAATTTACCAGGTTAACAACCATATCATCCATTAGATTCCATCAATCAAAGAATATGTATATAAAGAAAAGGCCTCACTTGATGCGAGAAGGTAAGAAGAAATTATCAAATTTAAACTTTTTAAGTCCTCCCAATAAGCAAGAAAAATTGTTAAAATTATGACCGAAGTCAGGCCGACATCTCAAATTGGCTAATAATTTTCATGTGCTAGCAAAAATGCTAACACTTTTGCATTTTATTAAAATGCATATTGCAAATGAAAAAGTAGTCACAATCGTAACAACTGAATGCATGTACTCCATGGTAACTGCTAAATTTCAAAGCACACCATAGAAATGATAAAACTTACACAAAATATACAATGAGATAAAGAGAAAATGAACTTACAAATGTTCCTTTACATTGAAAAAGGGTGTAGCAAAAGAAGATTACTCAAGATAGTAGCAGAAAATTACAATTTTAGAATTCCCTGCCACTTTAAAAAGCATTGAAAAAAGAATAGAACCAAACTTTAGAATGTTTTTGCATTGGGAATGCAAATGTATAGGAAGGCATGCTAAGTACTGATTATAGAAGAGCTCAGCTTGAAGTGAAACTATGAAAATTGCAGAAAATCATCAAAATGTAATGTTCAACACGTTACAATTCACTATAAAAAATTCATAAAAGCACACATAAAAAGACTAGCAGAAAGTTTGTTTCTAGAAAGAGATTCCAATAACCAAAGGCTATTGTTGACATAGAAACTTCAGAAGACCCTTCCCCTCAAGCTATAGCTTTAACTATTGCCATTACCATCTTTCCTTGAATGCCTCTGGCTCTACCCCTCATCCTACCCCTACCTGCAAAATTTTATTCTTAAAACATACATTCAAACAAAGCTACTCAAGAAACATATTGGCCTAATTCATATATAAATTTTATCCAGAGAAAAAGAAACCTAAATGAAGGGATCTTTTAGCTATTCTAATAAAAATTGTATTATGATTGTATATGATGTGTGCATGTCGTGGCCCTCAATGTTAAGCAAGGATGTAGCAAGGGTCGACTAGCCTACTACCTTATTACTGCCTTGGTTGAAGAAGCGCATGCCGATGAGCTTGTTATTGCAAATGAAGCATGGGCCACCATCATAGGTTCCTTTCCACTGCTCTGGCAGAGCTTTGAAGCTAGCGTCATTGAAGCTACTTCAATTGGGCCCGGTGGCCTACAACAGTTGTTGTAGACGGAGACGAAGATAGAATGGAAATGGAATTCTCATTCCCATTCCCATTATGCATTTGGTTGTGTTTGTACTTTTTATGTGTGTAATGGGAATATGAAAAGCTATGGCTCTTTGGTTCACATTCTGCGCAACGATAATACAAAAAGGTATGGCTCTTCGGTTCATGTTTTTTCCCATTTCATGAGATCTTACATTGCGTGTGATGTGGAGGGAAAAAATGCACTTCTCCCTCCACCTTATCTTGTGAGATGAGTTGGCCTCTTGGCCAAAAGGAATTTGTGAATTTACATAAAATCTTAAGAAAGGACACAAAAATTGAATTGCACATCTAACAAAAATGACCATAACTTTGCCATTACAAACCCAAATCGAATGAGACTAGAACCATTGAAAAGCTTAAATGAAAAATATAAACTCAAAATATTAGATCATGGTCATATTTAGCCATTTTCATAATAAAAAATTCATAACTTTCCTTGCCTTTTTACTATCAAAAACATTTTAAAAACACATAAATTTCATAAAACTTAATTTTGTTTCACTATGAATGAAATACAAAATATCCATGAAACCTTAAAACCATGTAATAATAGCTAAAATAAGGGATGAAATTTTTTTAGAATTTAATCTTGACTAGTCTTAAGGCCTAGATCTGACAAAAATGGCCCCATCCTCAAATTAATAGAAAAAACAAATAAAACAACAAATCTAATTCTGAAAATCAAATCTACTAAGGCCAAAATAAAAAAATGACCCTAGATACATGTAAAAAAAATCCAAAATATGAGGTGATATTAGTTTAAAATTACATTCTACCTACTTAGTGTAGATCTAACAAAAATGACCCTACCCTAGCTAGGAAAATAAGAAAAAATAAATAGAAAATAAGAAAAATAGATAGGAATAGCCTACCTTGGGGTAGCCATAGAGGATGCTTGAATTAAAATTAGCCTAGGAAGCTTGAAGAGGTTATTGGTAAACTCATTTGCCTCTTGGATCCTTAGATTCTTATTCTTACCTCCAACCTACTTCATCCTTGCTACACCAACATTGAAGAAGCCTAAAAACTAGAAGGGATGAGGGTTCTACATTGGCTGGGAGAGAGATCTAGTGATTTTATGTGATGGGTGGATGGAATCTACAATGAAAAATCTCTACCAAAGCTCTAGAAAGTGCAATGTGATGGAAGACTGATGATTTGTGCCTAACACTTGGCAATTTGACATAAAAGTAAAATCAAAACCTAAACACCAACTCTTAATCTCATGTTGCCAATTCAGTGCACTGGAACTCAAAGTGCACTAAAGTGTAAAAGGGGAAGTTCTTTTCCACTCTAGGATTGGTGGGAGATAAGTGCACTTTTTAAAATTTTAAATTTTAAGTAGTGGGCCCCACCATATGCCTCCCATCCAAGGTGTTTTAAGCATAGAAACTCCATCAATGCTGGGGTTTTGACCTCTCGAAACATCTAAAGTCATATTATAGCCTTAACCCCCATGAATCCATGATGGGAAGCCTAGATCTAGCATGGATGCATGCCCCTCGCCTTCTAAAACCCTTAAAACCTAGTTTCCTTGCTAGTTTTGGTAGCTATGACATACTTCATTCAGCCTTGGGCTCCAAAGAGAGGTTAGATCTTGGTGAAACTAGACATATTGGGCTTCAATGCTGGGGAAACAATACACAAAATGGAGAAAGGGGAGTAACACTTGTTCATACCCCCATTTCCCATCTAGCCCAAATTTGACCTCTAGAGTGGGCCCACATGACCTAGAATCCTTCCAGTCACCCCCAACTACCCCAAAACCTCCCTGAATCTAATCAAAATTGCTCAAGACCTTAGCATTTGGTTGATCCATGTTGGGGGAGGCCTTATCCACATTGGGTAGGATGGATCTAGCATGGATGGGTAGGGTGATGATCAAAACTACCAAAATTGACTACATAGTAGCCATTTTTTAGACCCTAACACCTCATGACAGCCTTTGGTAGCTTAAAATAAGTCAATTTTGTATCCATAACCTTTTCCATGTTGGTGAACCCCTCTACAAATTCCCAGTGTGGAGCTAGCATGGGAGCCTAAGGGGTATGAAAGAAAGCCTAATTTACAACCAACGATAGGCTAAGAACCTACCCTAGTGATCTCTAGACCCTACCAAGATCTTCTAAAGCCTCCAAGTGCTTCAAAATTGATAAAAATGGCACAAAACTATTATCCCCTTCTCATCCATGCTAGGTCCATCATACCTACCATGGAAGAAGGGGTGTTGATTACATGAGATACCTAGAAGCCTCAAAATCTTGACAATCGACTCTAGTAACTTTGGAAGCTGACATGCATAGTTGATTCGATGTCAAAAGAGCCTAGATATGATATTTGATCCATCCACATTGGCTAGTGTTGATCCAACATGGATGTAGCTAGAAAGTTCATAATGGACCCCAGATATGCCCAAACAATAACAAATTACCTTGTACTTACACTAAAGCCTTGACAATCCTTTTGGAAGATACCAAACTTTCAAAAATAATCAAAAATTAGCCCCCTAAGGATCTTCCACATTGATGAGGACCTTATCCATGTTGATCATCCTAGCCCTAACATGGATGGAAGGGGGTAAGGCCAAAACTCATAAGATTTGCTTGAAAATTAACTTCCAGAAGTAACTCAACCCTTCTTGAAGCCACTAGATTTTTGGAAGTCAACCAAAATAGTTCAAAACTACTCCACTTTGATTTTTCACACTAAGGAGCACCTATTCCATGCTAACCAATGTGGATCTAGTTTGGAACTAGAGAGGTGAGCCCAAAAATAATTCTACAACCCTCAAAATGATCAAATTTTGATCCTAAGCATCAACAATCGACATTGAAAACCTTGGAGACTCACATGCATAGCAAACAATGATAAAAAATAGTAAAAAACATGCTCCCTTAGTTCTTCCACACTAAGGATCACCTCTTCCATGCTAGATAGCATGGATCCAATGTGGATACTAGGGATAACTCAAAATGACCCTTAGACACCTCAAACTAAGACTAGATAGCCTTGCATGCATTCTAGGATCTTGTTTGCACCTTCCAAAGCCATCATACTCTTAAAAACTAATCATAAATGGCTAAAAAAATGTTCCTCTTAGATCTTCCTAGTTGGATCCATGATGATCATGGAAGCCTAGCATGGAAAAAAAGGGGTAACATGAAAAACCACTTAGGAGCACTATAAAATTTCAAGTTTTCACCTTAAACCCTAGCCCTTAACCTTGAGAAATCTAGGAGCTAACATGCATGGTCAATTGTGGTCAAAATTGATTTAGATCTTGGATTCTTGATTTTTTCACACTAGAGAAGGCAACATGGAAACAAGGGGGTGAAGCTACCTTTTCACTTTTGTTTATAAGTTGACACTCCTAAAGACAAAAAAACCTACATCAGAGTATCCTAAGACCTCATAGCCTTAAGAAAATGTCTATTTGACCTTATTTTGGCCTTTAAATATCATCCACTTCCATCTTTCACACTGGAAGAACTCCCCTAGCATGGATCAAAGGGGGTGTGACCTTAGATAGCCTCATATAGCCTCCTGAAACACCATAAAATTTCAAGATCCTCATGCCTCACCAGGGTTTTGGAATTTAGGCAAGGACTTCCACAAGTGTAGCATCATGATAGTTTGGCAGGAAAACGTAGGCATTGAGATTAGACTATCCAGTCTGACAAGTTTTCTATCTCCAGAGCTGATAGGCCCAATGGACTCTCCAGCCTACCCACCTGGACAATTTACCTGACTAACAGTCTACTCAGAAACTATGCTAGGAGTGGCTAAAAGTGTTTGGGATAAGCAAAGCAGTTCGGCAAGTTTTCTAGTGAACACATTTGCTACACTACGCTACGCTATGTAGCATAGCAAAGCCTTGAAAGATAGTTACTCAAGCATTGAAATGCAAATTGGAAGAATGATGCCAAAACAAGTCGAAGATTCGGTAAACGTAGGGTGCTACGTTATGCTACGCTATGTAGCATAGCACAATGTAGCAAAGATGAAGCAGAAAAGCCCATCTTGCCAAACGATTTCAATAAGAAAGTTACACTTGGCAAACAACAAAGTTTGTTGCTAGAGAATGACGGATTGAATGAAAAAGCAGGATACGTTGGCTGCTACACTGTGCTATGCTACACAGCATAGCATAGTGTAGCAACGATGTGAAAGCAGCAAGGGAGTTTCAAAAATTAATTTAGCAACTTCGAAGGCTTCCCAACACAAAAGACAAAAGTTGCAGTTGTTAGCTTGACTAAGCCTTAGAAAAATGTTTTATCTCTAGCACAAGTTCCAATCAAAACTAGTGGCTACGCTATGTAGCGTAGCACAACGTAGCAAGTAGCCACTTATTCTACATGAATGTGCTCGATAGTGTAAGCTATGCAACACTGGTATACAAGTAGCAAGATGTCTTCAAGTAGCTCTAGAACTTGTTGACAAAAATCTTTCTCACTTTGGAATCTCCCTGGCAGAATCAACAATTTCACTTTGTTTTGCACATCATTTGGTCAGCCCCCCAAAACATTGTTCCTACACTTAACCTTGCTCATAAGAGTAGGGAAGACGTAGTCCTAGAGTGTAAGCTCCATTTTTTGCATTTTTAGCACACTGATCTTGGCACATGCAATCCCAGAGGTATAGTCGCAACATAGCCGAATTCATGACCAGCATCACACACCTACATGGTACAAGCAAGCCATCATCTTGTGGGGTATAGGACACATGGCATCCAGGCCCCATTTCTCGCTTGCTCCTAGCCCTATAAATACCTTGGCAAAAAACACTCAAAGGGTTGGCTTTTCATTCAAAGAGTTGGCATTGTTGCATTGATAATAGCGGTTGGCTTTTTGGCTTTTTGCATTGGCTGGTTTGCTTCTTGATTGACTTCTTAGAAAATAGAGTTGGCCTCTTGCTGTAGTTGGCTTTTAATTTGGCTTCCAGAAGACATAGTTGGCATTTTCTTTGAGCATTCTAGTTACCCTTGAGTTCTCTATGTATCTCTAGCATTGCATGACCTGTTGTACACCTTTCAAACAAGACAAAGAATCAAATCTGTGACCTTGGGGCAGTGCATTTCCTCACTTGAGTTTTTTTTGCTATTTCTTTACTATTATCATTATTTTGCATTATTTTCTCCATTATGAATTTATTGATCATCGATTTACCTCGTGTGCCTCGCCATCAAAACAATGTTTACATAAGGTTAAGATACACTGACTAAGTCCCTGTTTGATAGACCAAACCGTTCAGGGTGCCCTGCTTCCTTTTTTCTCTAGCATGGCCCTCGCATGGATCCGGGGTTAAACTATTCACCCGACAACCTCTTGGTGTTCCAGCCACCAATGTTTTTGGTTGATGTAATTTTTGGGGCTAGAAGGAGTGCCTTTTGGTGCCTTTTTCATGTCCTATGGGTAGTCCTGCATGCTCTCTGTACCTCGTCACACACTAGCATAAACGTGACACCCTTTCATGGTTGTTTACACATCGTGTGGTGCAGATTGGTTGCAATGACGGTTTCTTTTGAATCCAGTAGGATGAAAAGCCTTTTGTTTCCCATCGAATTCCTTGTTTCTAGTTTGCGATCTCCCTTTTTTGCCACGCAATATGATCCCAACAATGACCATCATTTCTACCTCGATCCTTGAGGCTCCTTTTTTGGCCCAAAGCACCATGGGTGCTGAGTGGCCACATAGCCTGGTGATGGCACCATGCCAATCCTTGAGGATTCAACATTTGGCACCCAAGTTCTTAGCATAAGACGTTGAGCATTATGACTTTATCTTAGAAAATATCTAGGCAGATCTACCCCTGGATCGCCAAGAACTTGAGCACAAATGCAATTTCAAGTTCCTCTATCGGAACAGAAGGGAGTTTTTCCCTAACCCTGACGTTGCCATCCCCCTAACAAATACATATCAGTGGATCTTCGATTAGCTGCTATGAGTTAGTAAGCCTAGGGAGTAGGACACGACATCTCATTGCGATGAAGCATTTCAAGATGGGTAGGAAGACCTAGAATCCTAGTCCAAGGGAGGGGGTGGCTAGACTTATTCTACGACCATCCCTCCCACTATGGCCTTCAAGTCAAACCTGCTTTTCACTACAACGCCCTTTGTGATCTCCATGAATCCGCACCAAATCACATTTTCATTAGCCATGGTCATCCATCCTGCACCCTTGGCGTATCAGCATGCACCTCCCTCGATTTCATACATAGGCACTCTCCCTCCTCATTCTGTCCCATCCTTATATCAAGCACCAGTTACATCTACGCTACCCTACATACACATCACGTCTACTTCATAGTTTCCTGGAGCCTCTACTCCTATCTCATCATTTGCATCTATTCCATCATCAGTGGTAGGTCCATTCCCAACCACATGGTGGACCCCAACCACTTCGATCCCTACTTTGCAACCCCACCAGATTTCATAGCACCCTTACCACAAAACATACCAAATCCCACAGGCATTGTAACCAAGCACGGGACTATGGACCATGCCATTGGTCAGGCAAATGACCAACCCCATAGCACCACTAGCAGCCACTGCTCTAGCAGCACCACCCACTGGGTGGTGGACTACACAAGTAGCACCCTTCACAAGGGTAGCCCCAATGGCCCCCCCTATGAGCCAAGCTACTGCCCTCACTACTCCATAAATGATGGTTGCCCCTGCAACCCCATAACTTCCTACTTTTTCTTCTAGTCTGGATCAATCATTTCAACTTATCCAAATCATTACTAAAGAGGTTAAACACCTCAAAGCTACCAATTCTGACACAGTACAGGTCATGGATTTCTACCATGATGATCCCATCAGCCTGGTGGTTCCTATGCTTACATTACCCCCTAGGATGCCGCTCCCCCACTTTACAAAATACAACGGGGAGGGTGACCCTAATGTGCATTTAGTCACATTAAGATGTAATTCTTTGTTGCTGCAACAATGGATGCACACCATTATTCACATCTTTGCTATGTCTTTGATGAGCAAAGCTCTAGACTAGTACAGCGCGCTCCTGCGCTCCTCCATCTCAACACTAGAGGAGCTCCTGACCTAGTTTGTGACCCGCTTCAAGTATAACTTGAAGCCCAAAGTCATGCTGGATTAGCTGATGGGAGTTAAGCAAGATCCACTGGAGTTGGTACAAAAGTTTATACAATGGTGGAGTGCCACCTTGAATGAGATCCGTGAGCCTATCGTAGAAGCCCATTTGCTAGCCATCTTCAAGGGGGTGGTAAATGATTTCATCAAATCCAAGCTATATTACCTAGTACCATGCTCTCTCAGTTAGGCTTTTGCCTAAACAAAGAGCATTCAAGACATGGTTGAGGCTAGTAAAGACCCAGCCTATGCTGCATATAAAAATGTATACACTAAAAAGGACAAAGAGAAGGGCAAGGCTGCAATGCCCACAGTGGCCACCATGGCAAATGAGGCCAAGCCCAACAACAATAATAACAAGAAAGTAGCAACAACGTCAACTAACCCTGTGCCTAATCCAAGTAACATTGCCCAATCCTCCATGTCAGCACCAGAGGTGTCAACCCTAGCTAAACCAAACATTGAGTGTAAAGATCGCTCCAAATACATGCCTCTTCTTGTCAAGCCTTTAGAACTTCTAAAGTAATTTTTGGGGGCTGGGTACATCCAACACAAGAGAATGTCATAGGAGGCAACCAAAAGAGATCAGGGGTATTGCGAGCTCCTTAGGAACCCCTCTTTGGCTATGACCAATGAGCCACCAGTTCCTAAGAATTTTAGGCTAGAGTAATTTTGTGACTATCACCAACTTTGTGGTCATGACATGGATTACTATCTAGCCTTAAAAGATAACATTCAATGGATGATTGATCAAGGGAAGTTGGTGCCTGATGAAAGCAACCCTATCCAAGAATCAATCCATGCATGTTTACAAAGACCCCCTCAACACTAACGACGTGGGGTACATCATTAACATGATTGGCATAGATGGTAATCCAGAATCGCTACAACAACCGTTTGTGGTTCGTATACCTCAACGTAGCATAGCGACACCGATAATGATAAAAACGACACTGCAACAACCATTTGTCCTAAAGGTCCCTCCTTGGACACCTTCCCCTACATCTTTTGTAATCAAAACTACACCACCACCCGCACTAACGCCACAAATAACATTCATCATCAGGAGGCCAAACCACTCAACTTCCCCCATTCCACAAAACCAGCATAAGACGACATCACAACCTTCTCGTTCAAGGAAATGGGAAGGGCATCTAACAAGTGAAATGGCTATGGAACATACCTCCCCAGGTCCTTCCAAGCCTACTCCTTCATCCTCTACATCTATGCCTACCTCGTCACCAAACGTTAATGCCGCTACGCATGCATGGTCATCACCACCTAGCTCGAAAGGGTCTAGCTCCAAACCCGAAACTACTCCTCCAGAAATTCATCTTCTAGGACGAATGGAAGAAGAGAAGTGTAGTAAAAAATAAGAAGGTGGGAAATACCTCCTAAATGCTCTTACTTAGGTTAAATAGGCTCTAAAATAGAAGAACACAACCTTGAGCCTGTACAACCTGGTGATGACTTGTACTACACATCGAGAGGCTTTGGTTTGCATGTTAACATCCATACCAGTTGATGAGAACATGCCAGCAAAGGAGAAGGCAATCCATGTAATCATGCTCCCTACTATTCTTGAAGAACCATCTCCATCCCATTTGACATTCCATGACGAGTCCATTAAGGATGACCCCGAAAAGGATTAGGTGATGACAACACCCCTATTCATCACAGTTTGGGTCGGTCAACATAAGATTCAAAGAGTACACGTTGATGATGGGGCTGCTACAAACATCATCCCATTCCCTATAGTCAACAAACTAGGTTTGGTAGACCAAATCAAACCCACGAGAACATCATGCCTAAAGTCATTCAATGGAGCGAAGGTAGTGGTGAAAGGCACTATCCACATTGACTTTGTGGAAGGGGACTAGTTCCCCATGAGTGCAATGTTTATCATGGTAGAAGAGATGGCTAGGTTTAACCTGATCTTGGGAAGATCATGGTTAGCCCAAATCAGGGTTGTCTCTTTACCCATACATCAAGAAATCCATCTACCTTACGCAGGTAGGGAGGTGATGATCCACGGTGATGAAGTGACAACCTAGGTGATAAATAACACTGATATGGAGAAAGGTTCATAAGTAATAACTTCTGAGAATGAAGTGCCCATTTTCATTGAAACAACTTGTTTGGCAAAAGAGTTGGCCCAAGACGTCGGTTCGGAAAATGAAACTATGTGGGCCGAATTGCCTTTTCAAGTGGTAGACGACAATGTAGAAGAATACTGTAATGAAGCCTCTCAGCCTTACATGTCACAAAACCCACGATGGGTCAGAAAGTAGTTGTGAGGATTATCGTTACTCGTGTAGCATAACAACTCCATTTTTCCTTACCCAATTAACGCATCTATCCCTTGTTTGCTTCACATTTACTCATTTTTGCTGGGTGTCTAACTTATTCATTAAACCGTTCACATGTACTCCGTTTGCATTATGCCACGGCTCGCTAAGGCCTAAAACTAGCAAAATTTTCCTTTACCATCATCATCATGGCCCGAAATGGCCTAAAAATAGTGATGGCCCGAAATGGCCTAAAACTAGTGACGGCCCAAAATGGCCTAAAACTACACATGGCTCGAAATGGCCTAAGACTAGCAATGGCCTAAAACTAAAACGAGATGTTCATAACAAATTCAATTCATAAATGAACATAGAATAAAATGAAATAAAAATAAATACAACATATAACACATGAGCAAAACAAATCTCTTCGTATTTCAACTTTTCTTTCACAAATTAATAATGTTTGCAACATTCTTTCAATTCAAATAGAATGGTCAGTTGCTACACTATGGCCCTTCACTCCCTCCATCGTTTCCTGCTTTGTTAGGCCTCATGTTTTCTCCTAGATCCTGCAACATGGAGAAAATGAACTAATCAGCTAAAGCTACAATAAAGACTTAAACAAAATAAATTTTTGCTACGCTAAAAAAGTAATTCACCCGAGATGGCCCTGCATCTATTTTGAGGGGTATTCAATCTAGGCCTACTGCTAGGCAATGCAAGATCTCCTCTTCCATGATATCAGCCTGACTTCTATCGCCCAGATCAGTGCTTGCAACAACTTTCTCCTTCTGTATGGATGTCCACCTTGGAGATCCTAGAGAAAAGGTGGTAGTAGCGGTTTCACCCATGGGGAAGGTCACTTTCCTTTCGGGAGATTCGCTCACTGTCATGTTTTGCATGAACTTGTCGTAAGCCCCATAAGTGCTAATAATGTCAACGAATACCTCGTAGGTATGTGACTTGACTAAGGCATCCTTGTATAGGTTACGGTAGATGGCACGTTTTAGCTTATACATATTCTTATGATTTTTCTGTTCCTGCCCCCACTCATAAACCTTGGTGTTGTAATCTTTCCAGTCTTGGTTCTTCTAGGTTAACAAGTCCATTTGCATGTGCTGCTCTATTATTTCATGAGTGGCTTCATTGTTGCACTGCATGGCCATCCAATACCTTGCATAGTCAATGACGACTGTGCATCAAATTCCATTGTTGGTATCTTCAGCAAATAGGAATTCCTTCTTGGAACAGAGATCTCCTACCTCGGCAGTTAGGTTGGCCTTCTCCTTCTCAAGTCTCTGAACCCATTTCCAGATATCTTCATTCACATACCTGCATTCCTATAGGGAGCATGCTGAGTACAAAGCACATTGGCTTGGCTTGTCATATACGTGATGAGGTACCTCGATCACCTCCGATGGGAATTCAAGCACTACATCGACCTTGACAGCTCATTTGGGATCCCACTTGAGATGAGAGGCTGCCAACTACACATAAACAAATGCATTAATCACAGAGGTGTAGTGAATGCAACAACAATGTAGAGTCTAGTGTAGCACTTTAACCTACCCACTTCCGGGTCGACCTGCCTTACACGGTCAATCATGTCATTGACCACCCCTTCCATGAAAGTAAATTTATCAGGGGTCTCGGTCCATGGTCACAGATAGATTGAGGATATGCCAGAGGTGTCAACGGTGGTGTCAACTGCATGGTAAGACATGTTAGCTAAAGTGAAGAGAACCATAATAGGGCTAATGAATAGCGTAAATGATAGTGTCAAGCTCCTACCAAGCAAACCCTCAAGGGTGATAGTAGGGGGATCGCCCATCGGCGCATTGTCAAATATGTGGTCAAACTCACTAGCATCCAAATGGAGCCCCTCTCCTTCTAGCTAACCCAATAGCATAGTAGCATCCTCAATGCTCATGTGTCCCTCTGGCACTAAGCTTCTCTCTACAGAAGGGTCATCAGCAAGGGCCTCATCCTAGTTGCTAGGGTCCTCTTCGTCCTTGGCTGGGCCCTTTCCTTTGTTGGCAGGGGCCTCCTCTTCATCAGTGGAGACCTCCTCTTCACCAGCCAAGGCCCTTTCTTCTATAGCAAGGGCCCCTTTTTCACTAGCCAGGGCCCCCTCCTCTATAGCAGGAACATCCATGTTTTCACCAATCACCCTCGTAGTATGAGCTGTTACTTCTTCTCCTCCTTCTTCCTCTTCTTCCTCAACTGACAAAGTGTAATCATAGTAAGCAGATAGACATCAACTTGGAACAGTTGCTATGCTATGCTATGCTACCTAGCATAACACAGCATAGTAAACATAAAAAAAAACTAAAAAAAAACTCACCAATCAGAGGCTGCACTCTATGAAGTTTGAGTCGCAGCTTCTTCCCTCTTTCTTCATCTATGTGGGGAGGTTCCTTAATCGGGAGAGACCTCTTACGCTAAAATTTCATCATCACCGTCTCTACAATAAGGCATTCCTCCTTTGTCACATTGCCAATGGTAATGGGGGATGCCTCTCCCATGCTGTCCTTGGCCCAAAAGTTGCATGCCACCTGATCCCTCATCATCATCAAGAATGATTTCCTAATAGCTTCCAAAGGATCCTAAAATTGGGTGGTATGGAAGACTTGGTAGATCCACGATTTGGAAATCTAGTTACAATCTTGTAGTGCCCAGACCCCATTCTTGTGGACTACCAAGAATTCCGCAAAATTCCATAAGAAGGCTATGAAAAAGGCATGGTGCACGTTGAAATGGGACTCAAGCTTCCTGCAAAGCTTGACCATTTTAGCCTGCATGCCTCTGCAAAGATGCCTGGCCCAGTTGTAACAGGTCCCTTCTTTCATGACATCCCTCATTATCCAAGCCTACTCAAGCCCAATGATTTTTCCTTAGGATAGTAGCCTGGGGAAGGCATGGGCATCGAAGACAATGTAAACCGTTTTGGCTACCCATAGCTTGGCTTTCTCCATATAGATCCCTTTTTGGTCCTTGGCAGCCCCTAGCCACTCCTTGATGTCCTCGTGATTGTGCGCATATCTCTTGGATTTTTCTCCCATGGGGAGACCATCAAAGGAGATGCCAAAAAGGTCCATGAACAATTGATCTTTGACATCAAGCACCACGTGCACACCATAAATACGTGTGCGGAAGTGATCTGCATTTTCGGATAAGGAGTTGGCTAGGGAAAGAATCTCATCAGGAGGGACACTTGGGTTAGCAACCAAAAACACATCCATAAGCCCAGCCTGTTGAAGGTTATGGACCAATGTGGTTGGGGCTCCATTGCAAAGCCAGCACTGGGTCTCCTCCACCTGCCAGTAATTAAAGAAGAGGTTGGTCTCATTGCACCCGGAGGTAATCACAGTCACCTCTTGAGCTTTCTTCACTATTAAAATGATCCAAAAAAGAAAAAAAGAAAAAGAAAAAACAAAAGAAAGAAGAGGATTAGCAAAATGTAAACATTACTCAAGCATTTAGCAAAGAATTTACACTCTAGTGTACCAGATTTGAATGGCATGGGAAATTATGGGAAATCCACCAAAATGTCTTCACGATAAGTAGCCTGAGGGATGCCCATTCCCTATCCAACCAACTAGCTTCTTTACATTTCCCATAAAATTGAGAATACCAAGTTGGATAGGTTCTGAATTCACCTTCGAACTAGCCTATCACACTGGCGTTCACATTCCCAGTGGAGGAAAAATCCCGTAGGGCCATCTGTGCCAACGACAAGGCATCCGTGTCACCGTGAAGACCACTCTTGTCAATAAAAAACCTGGTAACACAAAAAATGAACATATACACTATTAATAGCTATGACTAGCGTAGCATGGATTACATGACAAAATACCTTGGTAGAACTCACTTTCCAGCATAGTAAATAGTTCCAGGTGGGTTCTGAAAGCAAGTGCATGCATGGTGGGCAAAAAACAATGTATTGTATAAGTGGTAGCACTTATACTCAGGCATCTCCCAAATCCAAATTAAGCATCTTAGGCATTTTAGATGTTGGTTGGAACCTTCTGCCTGCTTGCCCCCAATTGACCCATTAGTCAAAAATTTTAGAATACCTTGGTTTGCCCCAAGAAACAGTGTTTTTGTTATTGCAACTGCTATCTTTGCCGAAAAGTGTGACCAAATGATCACACTAAAGTGCTAGAGGAGGAACTCTAGGAATTCCTATGCACCCTCCTGAAACTAGATCTCCTATTGCTCCACACGCACATGGGGAGGAGGGACATTGGACGCTGGTTCACTAAGGCAGCATAGGACTCCTATAATTTTCAGGACAATCAAAATGGTTTTCAACATAACCCTGCACCAATGAAGAACCAAACATTAGCACTATGTACAAGAAAGATTACATGTAGAGTAGCATAACCTTCTTATTACGTATAGCGTAGTATGTTATTCCCATTGCATGTAGCGTAGTAGGATTTCACAGTCGTAAGAAAGTAAAAAAAAAACAACAAATGTAAACAAACAATGATAGAGCAAGCTTCGTAGCGTGGTATGGCCATCAACCCTTACAAAATGCAACAACGCACTAAAGAAAATGAAGAAGAACAAGCAGACATGCAATGCAATGGAATCAACACATTACTATGACAGGTGTGGCAATATGGCAGGTTTAAAAAATTCAGCAATGCAGCGATATTGCAGCCTTAACTACGTAACAAAATGGCAAACCTACTAAACCTTGCAATGTACTAGCATACCGTAGTAAAAAGCATTATAAAGAGTAGACAAGTACAAGTTTATTGCTATAGCCGTCCTAACCATAATTCAACTGTACAAAATAATTCACAGTGTACTATGTTCAACATGTGTCTCATTTGTCAAATCGCTACGCTACACTAGCCATGTGCTAAGCTGCCCAGGCTCACCCAAACCGCGGTGACAAGGTAGTCACAATAATGGTGGCTAGGGCGATATTACATGCAGATGTAACATAACATCCGTATAGCCACTATGGCCAACCAGCAATGGAGGTAGCATAGCAGCCAAAATGATGACCAAAATGACAGCAAAAGATGCGGATTTCAATAATAACGATTGCAAAAACTTGAACAGAAAAGGGAACGTAATAACTTACTGAGCAGATGAAGTCTCCTCCCGCACTATGACACGTGCCTAAGTCAAGCATCCCAAAGTGTCCTTGACTTCATCCACTTTACTGAGCCCTTGGTGCTTACGTTCACCTTTAGGAGCCATCACTTCAATCGAAAATGCTATTAGCTGCTATGCTACGCTATTTCGATTTCTCTTAGCATGATCACACTACGCTTTGGATGTTGGCTCTACGCTCTGACAATGAAAACGACAAGTTTACCAAGGGTAAACCCCTTTTTATAGCTGACGCGATGAAAAAGAACTTGCCATTTTTATACCTCGAGTAATGTGGGATGCCCCGTGTAGTGTAGTACTAGTGTGTCATAAATCTATGATAGCGTAGCATTCCTATTCGTGAATAGGTGGGCCCAACCAAAAATTTCACCTCACCTTGAATTAGAAACCTACCCGTATCAAGCCTGTGTGCCACGGTCCACAAAGACCTTAAACTAGAAAATTTATCTAAAAATACACCATGGTTTACAAAGACCTTAAACTAGTAATTGTATCTAAAAAAATTGTTAATGGTCTGCAAAGACCTTAAACTAGCAGCTCCATTCAAAAACCTATGCACCATGATCCGAAAAGATCTTAAACTAGTAACATTCTATGAAGCTTACTTGTTAACGGTCTACAAAGATCTTAAACTAGTAACTTTACGTTTACAACCTATTAACAATCCACCATGACCTTAAAATAGTAGATTTAGCATCAGTTGCATGTTCAAATCCACTCATGGTTTGCCAAGACCATAAACTGGTAATCTACGAATTTAGCCAAATGTTTAACAATCATTGCATGTTTCATCATTGCTTTGCAAATATTTACTATTATGTGCCATAGCTTCAACCAAGTATCACTTAACTGGGCTTCTTCTTATTGTGGCAAGTTGAACAAGATGGTCATGCAGTGTGATCTACACTCACTTTTAACTTTAACAAGTTCTCATGGCAAGCTTGCAAGATACCCGAACTTAGAGTTGATAGAGTAGGATTCATCAGTTGATAACACGGTAGCATCCTTAGAAACATCCCTAGATTGGCCTGAACAATTGGTCCAAGCCTTAGATTTAGAGGCCAGGGATGTGACTGAGGACCCTCTTATCAAAGAATTGATAACGACATCCAAGGGGAAATAAAAATGCTAAAACTAAGTTCCCTCCTAGATCAACAAATGCAAAAAGATGTATCAAGAGTTCTTCAAGATAACATCAAAGTATTCGCATGGTATTACAATGACATGATAGGCTTAGACCCATGTTTAATACAACATAACATTGTATTGGACCCACGTGTCAAACCGGTCAAACTAAAGGCTCAGAAAATTAAACCAAAAATCACACTAGCCTTGCATGACGAGATGACTAAGCTATACCAAGCAAGTTTCATTCGCGCGGTCGATTACTCGGAATGGGTATCAAACATTGTTATAGTTTCTAAGAAAATGGAAGGTATACAAATCTATATAGACTTCCTGGATCTAAACAAAGCAACGATTAAAGATGACTTCCCATTGCCAAGTATCGACCAACTTATAGACACCACAACTGGTCATGTGTTATTATCCTTTATGGATGGGTTCTTCGGTTACAATCAAATTTTCATCAACCCAGAGAATCAGTTAACAAGTATGTTCATGACCCCTTGGGGAATGTTTTGTTACACTATGATGCCCTTTGGTTTAAAGAATGCTAGAGAAACCTATCAATGAGCCATGACCTACATATTTAGTGACTACCTCTTAGAGAGACTCAACGATTACGTGGATGACATAGCAGTCAAGTCTAAGATCACTATCGATCATCCCATGGATCTAGAGGTAGTCCTCAAACATTGTCATAGGCATGATTTGCGTTTTAACCCAAGAAAATGTGTTTTCGGTGTTACAACTAGATGCATGCTAGGGTTTGTAGTGTCGAAGGTTGGAATATGAGTGGACCCTAACAAAGTTAAGGCTATTGTTAACCTAGCACCCCCTACTAACCTTAAAGAATTACGTGGGTTGTAAGGTAGAATACAATTCATCAGAAGGTTTATAGTAAGGTTAATTGACAAGTTACACACCATGCAACACTTACTAAAGAAGGGGGTTAACTTCGAATGGATAACATAGTTCCAGCAAGCCTTCGATGACTTGAGGAAAGAGCTTTTACACCTCCCAACTATTTACCCACCATAGAGGGATAAGCCTTTCTACATCTACTATAGCGATCAAAAATTTTGGCGGCTGGAAAAAATGCCGAGGGGCCATTGGCCGTTGGACAGTCTTGACCCCGTCTCCACAAGAGGGCCGTGCTGGATGGGACGAAAACAGGGCACCTTGAACAATCTGGTCGATTAGATAGGGACTTAGTCAGTGTCTATATAAATTTTTGCAATGTGTAATTTGAAAACAAGATTGGTAGCATGAAGTAATGCTTAAATGAAAAAGAAACAAGCAACAATGTAAAATTCAATGGAAAACAGGAGATAATGTAAATAATGCGATTAGAAAAATGCACCACTTCGGAGCTATGACCTCACTCTATCAAGATAGATATAGTTGGTTACATAGCGCTAGGAAGTGCAGAGATCCCAAGAGTAGCCAAGACATGTAGAGAAAGAGGGCTATGTGCTCAAACGCAGACTCCGATGTTAACAATGTGAAGTTCTACCAAGCTGGTAGAAAAGAACAAAACAAAATGCCCAATGAGAATGCTAACTATTTACAATGTCAAAACAAAAAGCTTACAATGCCAAAGAATGCTAGAGAGCCAGAATTTTCAGAGGGTAAGCTAGAGGAACATGTGAAAAAGAATCGGGAAGAGAGTTTAAACATCACTCATTGGGGTATTTATAGGATCAAGGGCGCACAAAAGATGTGGTTTGAACACCACGTGCCTTGGGCCTATGCTGACCTATCTATGCTGTACGTGCCTATATGACTGTTGGGCGAGCCTGTCATGCCATAATTACGAGCCTTCCATGTCGTAATTACGCTGTTAGAGCAACAATGAAATTAGGTGAGGTGCATTAATGTGGAGTAACCGCTTGCCACTTTGCTATGCTCTGTAGCATAGCACATTGGCGTTGCGTAGCATCTTGTTACACATCTTGCTGCATGTGTAGAAAGCCTTTAAAACATGTAGGCTATTCATTGCATGTGTGCTATGCTATGCTACACTATGTAGCATAGCGACTGGCCTTAGTCACAAAAACGTCGATATGCAAACTTTGCCTTTTGCACTACGAAGCTTGTGAACTTGCTGATCCCACCCTTTGAGATGCCTTCTATCAACTTCCATAGAATTGCTATGCCTCGCTACACCATGTAGCTAAGCGTAGCGTAGTAGTAAACATGACTTGATGTCGGCCAAGTTTGCCTCTTTCTGACGAAAGGAGACATTGCCAAAGGACTTGAAGTCAGGCGAGGGGACTAGTTGTCTAGCTTTTGCTATGTTGTGCTACATTGCGTAGCGTAGCGTAGCCTTGTACTTCTGCAAATGTCTTCTGAATTTTGCGATGCTACATGGCGTAGTGTAGCGTAGCAAGGCTCCTTGACTTAGAAAACTTGTTGAAGCGGACAATCTGCAAATTAGAGCATCCATCTCTTAAAGAACTATCGTAACGCTACGTGAATCAAAAAGGCTTGGTGAAGCAATAATGTCTTCAAATTTTATGATGTTTCATTGGCCCCTCTTTGTCAACATCTGGAGGATGGGCTCGAGAGACATTGATAAAGAAAATGAAACACCACGGAAGACACGATGCTGATGTAGCAGCTCGGTGACTGCTGAGACATCGCTTGGCTATGCTTGAGAGTAAAAGGGTGAAGCAAGGAGGAAGGAGGTTCAGGAGAAGGGTAAAGATGGTGTTTAGCAAGGTCACTCATCGGAGTGCTCATGAGGGAATTATTTGCGTTTCCATCTCTACCTTCGCTGGACTTCGACCCTCTATAGGACTGGTTTTCCTTTCCTAGGATGAGCTGCGTTACATCTGAGGGATTTTAACCTACCTATAGATGCTTCCCATGTAGTGAGCTACATTACACATGTCATGGAACTTGCACCCTAAAGTAGCTAGGCTAGTTGAGGCACTCACTTCGCGACGCCAGAGTGTTTGCTGTTGTGGTGAGTTGTACTCTCGGTCACACCCTATAAGCACGATAGAGAGCAAGATGCAAAGAGAAGGTAGGATTCTTGCTTGCTATAGATGTTGTTGAATCTCTTGGACACCTACACTGGCACATGGTGTACGAAGCAATAAGGCCAGCAGTGGCCTTCGTAGTATCGATGTGGAGGAGCTAGCCTCGAAGGTGCCGAGAGTTGTTGTGAGTGCGAATGCTCTAGAATCCTTGCCAAAGGTATGCATTCTCAGTTCATCTATGGGATCAGCTACCACATAGCTAAACGTCGAGCGAGCCAAGGCGTTGGTTGGCAGGGAGCTGGAGGGTAACAATATTGTGGCTAAGCCATAATACTGTTGGAACTCCAGCTGCGGGAACTAGCCAAGGAACTATCATCAGGGTGGTCGACCATGGTGACGGTAGGTCTGGAGGGCTAGTGTGATGCCATACGACATCTCTAGAGGGTCAGCATGATTCCAAGGGTGGCAACATCACATGTGTTCCAAACCATGTTCTCATTGCATCGTGAACTGCATTATGGAGCTGTGACGTCCCACCCACACGTCAGCATCATGCCATCTCTTTTGATGTGTACTTGGCGTAGATGCATGCTAGGGATGTAACGTGAACCCAGTTTAAGGTCTTGGTAGATCATGTGCTAGTTTAAATTCCCAGTGGACTACCATGCTGGTTTAAGGTCCCAACAGACCATACATACTAGTTTAACGTCATAGCAAATGTGCCATGCCAGTTTATAGTCATGGCGGACTAGCTGTGCCAGTTTTACATCATAGCGGATAATTGCCACCAGTTTATCATCGTACTGAACACTAGTTGATGTTGTTGTTACTAGTTTATTATCATAATGGATGGTGCTCAATGTTTCTAGTTTAGTGTCATTGCGAACGCTGCTCGATGTTGTTTCCAGTTTAACATCGTAGCAGATGCTGCTAATTGGCGTTGCTAGTTTAACGTCGTAGCAAACGGTGTTGGGTGCTGTTGCTAGTTTAACATCGTAGCAAACGTTGCTGGGTGCTATTGCCAGTTTAACGTCATAGCAGATGTTGCTAGGTGTCACCATGCTTCAGATGTATTACAGCTTGAGGTATGAGTGATTCACTAGGTTAGTGAACTCGTTGTCGTCCATGTCTGCCAGCTTGAAGAATCCATTCCCAAAGGCTTTGATGACCATGTAAGTGCCTTCCCAGTTGGCTGAGAATTTTCTCACATGCTTGTGGAAAGCCTTGAGGATGAGGTCTCCCTTCTGCACTGGCCATCGATGCAGGTCAACATGGTGCTTTTGCTACTACTTGCTCTGGTAGTGCTCTATGCATCTCAGTGTCTACACGAGCTCCTCCTCTATTGAGTCGAGGTCGATGATTTGTGACTCGTTGTTCTAGGCTTTGCTCACAACATCCATGAGGATCATTCGGAGTGATGGTACCTACAACTCAAGAGGTAACACAACTTCAGATCCATAAACAAGGCTATAAGGAGTCTTACTTATCATGGTTCTACATGTCGTTTTGTAGGCCCACAAGACATAGAGGATTTGCTTATGCCACTGCCTCTTGCTGTTGCCAAGCATTCGCTTTAGCAAGTTGATGATGGACTTATTTGTAGCCTCTGCCTGCCCATTCGCCTATGGATAGTATGGCAAGAAGAATGATTGCTTAATGTCTAGGTTTCTACAGAAGGTTAAAGTTTTTGTGCTACTGAATTGTGGTCCATTGTTGGTCACAATAGTCATTGGAAGCCCAAACCTAGTCACGATGTTATCTAGGATAAAATGGTAGATTTGCTGAGACGTCGTTTTCCTTAGGGGAATAGCTTCCACCCACTTAGTAAAATACTCAGTGGCAGTGGTAATGAAGCTATTTCCTATGGAGGACTTAGGCATGATGGGTCCTATGAGGTCTAGTCCCCATAGTTGGAAAGGCCACGTGATTTGCATTGGGTGTAGGTCTGTAGATGAGATGTGTATGAGATTTGCGTATCTCTGGCACATGTCACATGTCTTGACTTTTGAGAGGCAATCATGCTCCATGTGGGGCCAATAGTATCCTAGGCATTTGATTTTTGTAGCCATAGCCCTGGGTGCTATGTGTCCGCCACACAGCCCCTCATGCATTTCATTAACTACCTTCTACACCTACTCCCCACCCACACATGCCAGCAATATCCCATCGTAAGAATGTCGGCACAAGGCATCATTCTCCATGAGCATATATTGCCAGGCTCATTTTTAGATTGCATCTCTCTAAGTAGATGTCAGTTCACTTGGGGGTTCTCCGTGTTGCAGGTAGGCTTTAATGTTAGCGTACCACTCCTAGGTATCCGTAGCACTGATAGAGGCCACGTGTCCCACTTGAGTGATCGACATGGTACATTCGTCAATCGAGGTTGGCAGACTTGTGAACAAGTGTGGTGGAATGTTTAATGCAAGGGTTGTTAAATACCACAAAATTTTGAGCTTGGTACTTCCCCAGCAAGAAGCAGGTCCTTGGGATCCACGAACGACCACAGCTACATTTGGAGTCATACAACGCAACTTCAGCAATCAAGAGGCTTAATTTTCACAAAGTCTAGCAATAGCGTATACGCCTAGCAGCAACAGCGTATACACTCAACAGCAACAACGTATACGTCCAGCGTGTACACCTGACATCCCCAGCGTACACGCCCAATGTACACGCCACATCTGTACGCTCGGCAAGTACCACAGATGCACATACTCGACGATGAAGTCCCAATGACAGAATGATGACAGCACCAAAGAGCAAGAATTGAAGCAAGTTGGCAGCCGTCAGCGTATACACCTGGTGCACATGCCCAGCCATTGGCGTGTACGCCCAACGTCCATGGCATCTCCACCCAGTTCATACACGCCCTGCACGTCCAGCGTATACGCCAGCCTGATGTAGCATATACGCCCCACGTATATGCCCTGTAATATGTTGTACATTTGTAAATCGTATGCACCCGGTCAACGCACCACGTGTCTCCTAACCCGAGTCTAGCGTAACAACCGGTATAAAAACCCCATTTTTCCACTTCGTAGAGAGGTTGGCAAAAATCCCAGAGCACACCTAGGAGCAATTATGCTGTGCACCAGAGCTCAAACCCCTTTTACGCTGGAAAACCTATACGCTGTGCAGTCCTTACACTGCACCTACAGTATAAACCAGCCTGCCGCCCTCCCATCCGTTGGGGCTTTTCGTCCGCCTTGTGCTTCACCACAACTGCGTTAGACCGGTGCACTGTATTCTTATCCTGTAATATCATCATTACATTCGCTGCATTCTGTTTACAGTTTTACGTTAATTTGGCACACGCATTCCGTTTACGTCCATTTACGCCTTAGCTGCATTCGCATCTGTTTACGCTGTTTATGTTTTGTTTACGCTCACGACATTGTTTACGCATAACCCAGTGTATACCACTTGGCGTACGCGCGGGGAAATCCTTGTCTGATCTGCGTGCGGACCACCCAAGGTACTCTGCCTTTGTGCATTCCAACTCACCCTCAGGCGAAGGCAGGGTCTTATGTTCTCATCCTGCGATCCTGCAGCGTTTATTTCCTTCCAGCCGGAGACCGACGATTTCAGGTGATACAGAAATTGGCGCTAGAAGGAGGGCCTCATAAAACCCCTGCTCGCAACTTTCCTGGCATTTACGATGTCCAGTGCAAAAACCCAACCCCCTACTGTCCCGCGTCTACGCTGCATAGTGTTTACGCTCTTGAAAACCCTACTCAGAAACTCCTACGCTACTTTGTTTTACGCTAGCTCCTACTTTATGCTACAACTAGTTTTACGTTCTCCTGTTATACGCTGCAACTTATTTTACGCTAGCCAGTTTTACGCTTTCTTCTGTCTTACACTGCAGCTGGTTTACGCTGTGACCTGTTTCACGCCGAGCTTGTTTTACACTCCTCACTTTTACGCTGATCCTTATTTACGTTGGAACTCGTTTTATATTCTTGTGTCACGCTGATTATTTGTTCTACGTTGTACGTTGTCTCCTGCTTTGCGCCAGCCGCTTATTTTACGCTATCCTGTTTTACGCCGTGACCCATCTTACGCCATATATGCTCTCCAGCGTCTACGCTGACCACATACGTTGTATACACTCTATACGTTGTCCATTGAAGCGTATACACTGCACACTACACAGCACATTAACTTCGCATCTCCAGACCAATTCATATCCCTGACATATCACCATGAACCCCACAAACAACAACGATGCCACCACCCAAACCACTGCCATCATGGACACCATGGCTGTCCAACAGCCTGTCACGCAACACCCGGGAGTTCAACCCACCGCAGGGCCCCACCGGTCCCTAAGGTTGCAAGGGAGAGACCTGGCCTCCGACATCATAACCCAGGATCAGTATAATTTTATATGCATTAAGATACAAGCTGGCCTGGCTGTAGAACGAGCCGAACTAGAGGTAAAGAGACAGTTTGAATTCTTTTACAGGGGAGGACATGAGTTCACCCCTTCCCCATATGATGTAATCCCAGTTCCAGAGCAGTACTCGAAACTCGTCACACGGCTCCTCCTACAAAGGAGCCACACGCTAAGTCAACGTGCGCTAGAGACCCAACTAGAGGAAGAGGATGACTTCGCTGCTCAATCAGAACACGAGGACTCCTACCAAGCACACGCTAATCCCATTTTTCATTAGGACACAGGGGAGATCATACCCCTCCAACCCCTCAGACTAACTCATACACAAATTCCTCCATCGCACACATCCTCATTTGCTCAAGCGCCGCCTCCAACTGATCCACAATTCAGCACGTTCCCTCTCGCCATCATCCCTGAGGAAGCGGCCGACCCATCTTCCCAAGCACCACCCCCTCATGATAGCGTGGGCGTGACACTCCCACCCCGAGTGATAGGAATGCCACATGTGATCCCGGCATCTACATCTGCTCACTTCATACCGTACATCCAAACACATACAGTTCCTCAAACAACCGTGACCCAACAGGGAGTCCCTATGCACAACATGGCGAGGCAATGGCCAACGAGGGGAATGTCGTCGTATCAAATCCCCCACCACCATGCGCCACCTCATACAGTTCCACCAACCAATGTTCCTCAGACACAGCCCCAGCTACAGAAACAACAACAACAATCTTTCCCCTATAACATGCCGTCCTTAGTGCCGCCCACTGTAAACATTCCCCAAGCACAACCATTGACCGCGCAGCTTTCAGCTCTTCAGCCTACCATACAACAATCTAACCTGTATAATATACCACAACCCCAAGCCTCTGTGTTACCGAGTGCACAAGACTGGGCGGACACCAAGAAATTAATGCAAGAGCTTACTGACGAGGTAAAGCGCCTCAAAACGGCCGTCGACGGAGAGCTGAAGGTGGTGGACTTCTACAATGATGATCCCATCAGCTCCTCAGTCCCACCCCTAACCTTACCTAAAGGTGTCTCCTTACCCATGCTAACTAAGTACAACGGGGAGACAGACCCCAATGCACACTTGATAACATTTAGGCTAGAATGCGCGCTACTCCAGGCATGGCCCCATTCCATTCTTCGAGTGTTCCCCATGTCTCTCGTAGGGAGAGCACTCGAATGGTACCAGGCCCTGCCCAGGAACTCTATTTTCTCCTTGGAGGATCTTTTATGCCAGTTTGTGACCCAGTTCAAGTACAACTTGAAACCCGAGGCCATGCTGGACAACCTTATACAGGTCAAGCAAACACCGCTTGAACCTGTACAAAAGTTTATTCAAAGATGGAGTGCCACTCTCAACGAGCTACACGAACCAATCTCTCCAACTTATCTACTTACGATTTTCAAGGGGGCGGTCAACGATTTCTTCAAATCCAAATTGTATTACCTCAACGTGCGTGACCTTAACCAAGCATTTTTGCAAATCAAAAACATAGAGGAGGCGGCTCAAAACAGCCATGACCTGGCATACTTGGCCTTCAAAAATCAACACAGTAAAAAAGATAAAGAGAAGGCCAAAACCACTATAGTGGCAATAGGAGCCCAACAAGCAAACATCACACACCAACAAAGACCACCCGCATCCCCTACTAACTACAATAAACCAACTCCCTCAACAGCCCCGGAGTCATCATCGTCGCAGAATCCAACAAACCGTACGTGGAATTTCGAGAGGAAAGAACCCTTTCAATATACGCCTTTACCGATGAAACCATCCCAGCTCTTCGATCAACTCCTGAAAGCTGGGCTGATGAAACATAAGCAGCTATCCCCTGCAGCCATCCAAAGACATGATTGGTTCTGCCAACTCATACAGAACCCAGGCTTAGCAATGCCAGATGAGCTGCCCGTACCCAAAGGCTTTAGGATGGATCGCTTCTGCGACTACCATCAACGCAATGGGCACGGAACGAATTACTGCTTCACCTTGAAGCAAGATATCCAACGGATGATCGACAATGGCCAAATCACTTTTGATGAGGCCAACCCGGTCCAGCCGCAGAATTAGGCCATGGGGGTTTACAAAGAGCCTCTGAATGCCAACGAGGCGCCATAAGTTATTAGCACAATCTTCTTCGATGAGGATCCCAAGGTGCCTAACATCAACACCATTTACCCTGAGCATAAACAAGAAACATCTGGTAGGCCCTTCATAGTTCGGATTCCTCCCGCTGTCTCCATGTCCACACCTCAACCACCACGTGCCCCCCAGCATCCCTATGTCATCAGTATACCTTCAGCCGTACCTACATCCTCAAAGCCACCAACCCCTTGTACTCGGCATGCCCCCTTCGTAGTCCGAGTATCACTAGCTGTTGCAACAGTGGAGGTCCAACCTCCACTGAAACCAACTCCGTATGTTGTTAGGACACCTGAAAATCCTAACGATTGTCAAACCTCCACCTCACGAGTGCCAGGCCAACTCGGCCCCTACGTCATTAGGGTCCCCGGGCCGCCTTCTAACTAGTCACATTCAGCGTCACAACCGCAATCCCGCCCGCCTCCATACGTGGTGCGCATCCCAAGATAATCTGAGGCTCCGAGACCGATTCCACCTCCACGCCACATGCGAGAACGTCTAGCTAATAGGCTTACACGCGAACGCTTAGAGAAAGAGCGTCAACGATTGGCTCTGGGGCCACCTAAGCCTACTCCACTCAATTGCATACCCATGTCGCCAACTAACGATCAATCAAACGCAGGAAACCACGGTGAACCATCGAAACAACATGAACCATCTGAAACTACGGCACAGAGCAAGGATGATAGGCCACTAAGACATGAAATAAAGCTGTTGGGTCTAATGGACCCAGTCATCACTGATAAGAGCGTTCCTAACAGCAAATATTTCGTAATGGCCTTGACGCAAGTCACACAAGCATTGAAGCAGAAGAACACTTCTTTAAGCTTGTATGACTTGGTGTTAACATCCCGAACTCATCGGGAAGCTCTCGTACGCATGCTAACATCGATCCCGGTTAGTGAGGACTTGCCCCCAAGCGAACCTGCCATTCATGCAGTAATGTATCCATCCCACGGCGCCATCCCTAAACCCTTGAGCTTCCACGATGATAACATCAAAGTAGACAAGAAGACAGGGGAGACAACAACAATCCCCATGTTCATAACAATACAAGTAAACTAGTTCAAAATACACAGAGTCCATGTAGACGATGGGGTGGCCACAAACGTTGTACCATATCCCATCATCAAACAACTGGGGTTTACTGACTTAATCAAACCTACGACAACAACATGTTTAAAGTCATTCAGCGGGTCACGTGTACTAGTCAAAGGCACGATAACCTTAGATTTCATAGCGGGAGACCAGTTCCCCACATCTGCTAAATTTCTGGTTGTCGATGAGATGATATTGGGAAGGCCCTGGTTGGCCCAACTGAGAGCCGTTTCTTCCCCTATACATCAAGAGATTCACCTACCCTATGAGGGCGGTGAAATCTTCATACATGGGGAAGCAACCACTCCCCTCATTTCATCGCACACAGATATGGACCAAGGCTCTGAGGTTGAATTTGACAAGCTTAATGACACGAGCAAACTACAACTGGCGGAGAGTAAACCTTCGAACATGAGACAAGAGCCTCCTAAAACTGAAACACCTACATCTAACACTGTACATACATCGCCTCATGAAGAAACCAACATTGAAGCAACGACTGACACCGAAACACCTGACAATACCGACACCGAAAACATTCTATCGGACGTCTCCTGGACCGAATTGCCATTCAATGTGATTAGCGAAGGAGACGCCAAATACAAAATTGTACCGGCCAATACACCTCCTGACATAAAAATAAAGAAAATCAAAAAACAATTAAAATAAACTACCATCAGTCCGAAACGACGTTAAACTATAACATGTCCAAAACGACGTTAAA
Organism: Gnetum montanum; assembly: GCA_015680685.1. NCBI lineage: Eukaryota > Viridiplantae > Streptophyta > Gnetopsida > Gnetales > Gnetaceae > Gnetum > Gnetum montanum. The sequence continues at coordinate 129,979 of MNCI01006123.1, read as the reverse complement.
CTACCATTTGTCCGAAATGACACTAAACTACGATAAATCGAAAAACAAAAAAAATTATTATTATTTTTAAAAAACCACACTTCTTGTCCAAAATGACGTTAAACTATCATGTCCGCAAAGACGTAAAACTAGCCATGATCAACAATGATCGGTCAACACAAAAAATCACCTGTGTCATTCGAAATATTCCTTGTTTACCACTGGGGCCCGAAATGGCCTTAAACTAGTTCATGCGTGCATACTTTATTCTCTTTTCTCTTCAGCATTTACAATTGCATCTCCTCTTTACATTTAAAACAAAAAAAAACCAAAACATTTTTCATTACTGTGTCGTGTTCACAATCAAAGTCAAAAACAAAAAAAAAGGAGTTTTCTTACTTGAAATGCTGTACAATTACAAGTATCAACCGTTTTCACCCATCTCAACATTTTCATGTTACAATTCCCGTACAAGTTTGGGTCAGAAATAATAAAAACTTAAAAACTAAAAATAAAATCCTAAGCATCCGGGGTAGGAGGATCGCCCCCTTTAGATCCACCAGCATCAGAGGTCCCTGCTCCACTAGGGCCAGCTTCTTGAGCAGCATCGCCACCCTGAAAATACCAAAAAGAACAACCAACATAAGAATAGGTGAATGTCAAAGTTCTAAACATTCTTCGGTAAATTTCCTAAGGATAAAACTCTTACCATAGGAGGTCCCTCTAATCTCTTCCTCCAAAATGCTGGCCCAATCTGTCTCATCCAGGCCTAAGTCAACTTCTGCCAAAGTTTTTCCTTTGTCGACGGCTGACTAGGTGGGGCGTTTCAGAGGGAATTCGCCAACCGACACTTCCCCAGATGCAGTTGTAATCACCCTTGTAGGTGACTCCATTTCCACAATTGTATTCTGGGCAAAAGTATCGAAGGCGGAATGCAAACCCAAACCCTCTACAAACATCTCTAGTTGCCGCTTTTCAATAGACACTTCTTTTAGCGACTTCTTATAGTAATGTTTGTGAGTTTTCTCATCCTGACCCCACTTACAAACCTTGGAAGCAAAGGCTTTCCAATCTTGACACTTAAGGTTCAGGAGATCAATTTGGGCTTTGCACTCTACCATTCTCCGAGTCAGTGATGCATGACGGTTCAATAAGTTCCAGTACCTAGTGTATGTAACCTCGGATGTTCACCAGGAGCAATCACCGCTTAATCTGGCAGCAGCGAATTCATACTGAGCCTTCAAATCGTCACGCTTCACCGACAACTCAGAGACTTCCCTCTCTTTTGCCTGGATCTGTAGCCACACCTGCTCAATGGAGTGCCTACAAGTCCATAACTACTTAGCGTTGTGCACAAAACCTTCTACGACTCCATCGTAAACAGGTCTTGGCAGCTGCTCCACCTCTAGGGAAAGTTCGGTTAAACTTTCTATGCTCACACTTTCCGAGGGATTCCATCTCAATTTGGTGCCTATTCACATGAAAATATGAATGTTAGGGCAATACAAACAAGATGTGTAATTCCAAACATTTAGATAATATATACCTATGTCAGGGTGTGCCTCCTAGATCCTTTCAGCAAACTCCTCCGCGAGCCCAGCCACAAAATCCATTTTGCTTGGCATTTCCGACCAAGCAAGTCACTCACGGGTGCGAGAACTAACCTCAGCGGTCCTCTCCGGGGGAACCGTCTTCATAGGTACATCCAAACGCACCGTTCTGGTCTCGTTGCCTTCATCTGAAAAATGCAAAAAATACGAAAAAAGATATATTCCACAAAAATGATGACTGATAGGCTAAATTGAAATAAGGTAAAGAGAAAAACATACCATGCTCCTTGTCACCCTCTGGGGGGTCACCCAGATCTAGGTCTCCCCTCAAGAAGCTACTAAACATCTGGTTGATACCATCCTAATCATCTATTGGCTCGGTTTCCGTAGTATCATCCCTTAGCTCCTCCGTTCCCCCACTCTGATTCTTCTCAGTTTGTTCCTCCTCATTGTTTTTCTCTGTATTAGTCTCCTCCTCTTCAGTGATAGTCTCCAGAGTCTGCTTCCTCACTGTTTGCAAATCAAGCCAAAAATACTAGTAACGCGTAAGCGATTGAAGTGAAAGTTGTAAACAAGGCAAAAATGATAAAATAATAAACGGGCAGGGTCCACTTACCAGGCATCTTGAAGCGTATCTGCTTCACGTGTGGCTGGCTGACACCGAAGACTTCCCCAGCTGGGCATTCATGCCTCTTTAGTTTTGACTTAGCCTAGCCAACAGTCTCCTTGATAACCTGCTCTACCCTTCTAGCGGTGTAGGGCACCTTGTCTGGCTCGAACCCCAAACTATCACGTGTGTGGATGGAACCGCCAGATGAGCCCCTTGTAGTGATAGAAGTGGATTCATCAATACCCTCAGGTGCATCTTGGGACTGAGCTGTGTCAAACAAGTGATGGATCCACGGACAGGATATTTGACCCCGATCCCGCAGAACAAACTTGTTGTCCGTGCAAACTACTAGGAACTTAGCAAAATGGTGAAGATAACCGACGAAAAATGTGAAGGTGAAATGGGATTGTGCCTCGACATTCGAACGCAACTGCACTATCTCCTTATGCATGCCCGACAACAAAAACCAGGCCCAGTTATATCGCATTCCTGTTTCCAGAACAGTTCGCATGACACGAACAGCTTCAACCCCAAGACACCTCACCTAAGAAAGAGTTTTCGAAAATACCCATGCTCTGAATAGGGGATACAGTTCGTTCACTTCTACAACTTTTGCCTTCCCCTGCATCGGGAATCCCTTGGTACCCTTGGCCACGCCTAGCCAATCTTCTAACTCCCGAATCATCTGGAGCTCTTTATGAGCTCTGTCTAATACTATATTTAAGCCATCTGCCGATACGCCAAATAGGTTTGAAAAGAACTCGAGCGACAGACGGAAAACTACTTTCACACCCTTAATCCGAGTGCTGTAGTATGAGACAGACTCATTAAAAGAGTCCACAATCCCAATCATCTCCCCAATAGAAACGTCAGAGCTCGGGGTCATGAAAAGCTCCATGAGGCCAACGTTATCCAAGCAACGAGCAAGGGATGAAGGAGCATGAGTACGCAACCACTTCTGAGCCTTAGCTACCCCTCCGAACTTCATCGACAAGGTCGTCTCGGTTTGTCCCGTGGACACCGGATCCTCGCTAGAAGATACATCAACTATGAAAGCCATTTAAAACGATTGTATCAGCGTAAATCAAAGGAATTGGACAAACCCGCTAACATATCTAGGAAATGTTATCATTTACCGTTAGTGGCAGATCTGGATGTGCTACCAAAGTCATGAAGGAAGACTGGCCCGTTGTCAGTCCAGTCTTCATGAAGCCACCCATGAGCATGACACATCGTGAACGCTCTCGAAAACTATTTATGAAAATGGACCATCGAACCCTTCGTTTGACTCATTATGGTCCCATGAAGGGTGGGGCCCATCATGAACGCTTTCAGAGCAGTGCGAGCAAGGGCTAATCCCTCATCTTCAATGAGTGTCCCATCCGGGTGGGTCTTCGGTCTATAAGCAAATAGGGGTCAAAACAAGAAACAACCCAAAATGGCGAAAGGAAAACAACATATTTAACATTCCTACTTGGCCACTCGATACACTGTGCCAGGAGGGTTCTGGAATAATGTATGTGCACGGGCAGCTATGAACAACGTATTGTTGAGATAATCTAACCCTCGTGGCAATAGTGCCCACACGTGCGCTAATGGGTGTGTAGCCCAGGGCCCGCAGGTAGTACCATCTTCGTTGACAAAAGGCCCCTCATCGATGTCCTGTATGAAAACCATGACATCCTCTACAGCCCCTAGCAACATCTCCTTAAGTATGCTCCGTGCAGTCACCTCGTCAAAATCTGACCAGATGACTACCTCAAAATTGTCCAATAAGAAGGACAGAAATTCGCACGAGCCTCCCCTAAACCAAACCCCGTCTTTGTTCACGGTTAGATCCGGGGGAACCTCGCCATCCTGAACAGGGCCAACCCAAGTTAACACCCCAACAAGCTCGACAACGATTAGGAAGCGTTTGTTATCCCTGCGAACAATCACGATACCATCACAGATCAACCCGAAAAGTGAAAGGCTACATCGTAAATCGACATTTGAAATTTGGAAAAATTTTACTAACTGTTCGCATTCAGCGTATACGCCCCATAGACCAGCGTATACGCCAGTGAAGCTATTTACACTTAGCGTAATATGCGATGTAAACCCAGCGTATATGCTAAACACTGAGCGTATACGCTGACTAACTTAGCGTATACGCCAAAAATACACAGATTTACCCTCAACGTATACGCCGCAGCTCGATTCAAGCGTAAGCAATCTACGCCAGAAAGGAACAAGTTTACGTTGAAACCCTAAGCGTATACGCCGTTGCAGCAAACAAAATTTATGCTGATAAAACAAGCAAATCACGCCGACAAGACTGCACAAAAAAAAAACTCTTGACACTGCAGCTTATGCCGACACAACTTTACACCCCAAAGTGACGCTCGGCGTATACGCCGCAAAACCCCATACGCCTAAAACCCCTACGCTTGGCATATACGCCGAGACTATCTACGCTATAAAGGGAAAAACACAAAAATAATCGAAGGCAGAGGTCAGAGCCTACCTGTGGGATGTCATGGGCCAGGATGGAATCCTTGGCCTAGGCAGGCCCTGCAGCATAGCTTCCGTCTCCCCCGCGAAGGTCAATTCAGGACTCTTCCTCCCATGGCCCTCCACTTCCTTGCCCCTGCCCATCTCGGCTTGTCTACGCTGACGGTACAAGTCCACGCTGAAGAGAAGTGTCTACACTGATGCCTGAGCTTACTTTCATGTCTACGCTAAGGTTTAATGCTGCGCGTCTACGCTGGGGTTATTCATCGGCGTATACGCCCACACGGAAATTTACACTTACGCTAAGGCAATTTATGCTTACGCTTTCATAGTTTACGCTGCCGCTTACGCTCTGTCGCTTTCAAAGTAAAGCAAATGGAGCCCCCACCCCCCCTTTTTATATAGCGCTGACGCTGACGCTGACACTGACGCTGATGCTGACGCTGACGCTGGCGCCGCCCTTTGATCCACCGTTATGCCTTTTTTGCCTTAGTTTTCGTCCAAAAAATTAAAAAGCAAAAAAAATATATATCATAAAAATCATAAAAATCATTGAAAATAGAGATTGCGACATCTTGATTCCTCCGTGAACCCTATTTTACACATTTACTCTGAGTGTTCTAGTTAAAACCACTCATGGCCCGGTACGGCCTTAAACTGCCATTTCCCCATCCGACTTTCGGCCCGGTAAGGCCTTAAACTGCCACTTTTGGCCCGGTACGGCCTTAAACTGCTGTACGTCCTAGTGTGACGATAATCCACCATTACGCATGTACACATACTTTCAAATTATCAAAAGGCATAGAACGATCTCCCTCGTTCTTATCCTGCTCTCTGTTTATTGGCAGGAGCGAGCTCAATGGACTGCCAGCATTTAACTAAGCCGTTAATCATTGACGGACCCTACGGGAAACTTACACGAGACGTTAACATAAACTCCATCAACCTAAGTTCACCAACAGATGACGTAGTCATAACCTCGACACAACAAACAACAGAAGGTTACGAAGCCATGACAAAATTTCTTGACATCGAGGCTGAAGGTATCAGCGAGGATCCGTTAACTGAGACCCCCATTACCATGCCCGATGGGGAAGTTAAGATTTTAAAATTAAGCACATTACTACAACCGCACTTGGCCCAAGATATCCAGAACGTGCTTAGGGAAAACATAAAAGCGTTCGCTTGGTCCTACACAGACATGCCTGGGTTAGATCCTAGAATTGTCCAACATAACATCATTCTTGACCCAAAGTTGAGACTAGTAAAACAAAAGGCACGAAAAGTCAGACCTGAGGTAGCATTGGCAATCCGCAATGAGATCACCAAACTTTATCAGGCTGGATTCATTCGGGCTGTTGATTATGCCGAATGGGTGTCTAACATGGTTATTGTCCCAAAGAAAAACGGAAACATTCGCCTATGCATTGACTTCCGAGATCTGAACATAGCCACCATAAAAGACGATTTTCCCCTACCCAGCATCAATCAACTCATTGATTCGACCGCCAGGCATGCCTTATTATCTTTTATGGACGATTTTTTAGGATACAATCAGATACGTATCAATCCAAAACATCAACTTAGGACAACCTTCATGACCCCATGGGGAACTTTTTGCTATACGATGATGCCCTTTGGTCTCAAGAACACTGGGGCCACGTATCAAAGAGCGATGACATTCATTTTCAGCGATTACATGCTACACTTGCTCAACGATTACATGGATGACATCGTGGTTAAGTCAAAGACAGAGGAACAACATGTACAAGACCTAGATTTAGTATTGAAACATTGTCTGAAGTACGAATTGTGACTTAACCCGAAAAAGTGTGTCTTCGGCG
>MNCI01006123.1:28613-122441 GCA_015680685.1 Gnetum montanum | reverse complement strand
GGATACGAGTAGACCCTGATAAGGTTAAGGCCATAACAAACCTGAAACCACCAGGAAACCTTACTGAACTTCGAGGTCTACAAGGTAGACTACAATTTATCAGGCGTTTCATAGAAAAACTTACAGATAAACTAAAACCCATGAATCACCTGTTACGCAAGAATGTCCACTTTGAATGGACTCCGCAATGCCAAGAAGCATTCAAGAACATCAAGACAGCACTTGCCCGAATGCCTACAGTTTACCCACCACAAAACCATAAGTCGTTTTACATCTACCTCGCTACTTCAGATTTGTCCATCGCATCCATGCTTTGTTAGAAACGTGATGACGGAACTGAGGTCCCTGTGTATTACTTGAGCCACGCATTAGTTGCCCACGAGAAAAGGTACAACGATGTGGAGAAGTCATGTTTAGCTTTGGTCTTTTCTTTAAGAAAATGGCGACATTACCTCTTCCGAAATCAGGTTTACATCATTTGCAAGGACAATGTGCTGAGAGCCATAACAGGGAATATTTACGAAACGAGTTGAATAGCTCGATGGAAAGCCATGATAGCCAAGTTTGACCTGTACTATGTAGCGCAATAATCAGTCAAGGATCAAGCTATAGTAAATCAAATGGCAACATCACCAACGCACAACCTAGCAACAATAGACCCAACCTTCCCAGATGAGAACATAAGCACCCTCGACATAGTGCCCAATGACTACGATGCCATTTTAAACTTTGATGGGGCATCTACCTATCGAGGAGGAAGCGCAGCCGCCATCATCACCTTTCACTCCGGGGAGATCTGACCCTTTGCCTATCGTTTTGACTTTCCTTGTACGAACAACATAGCAGAGTATGAAGGTCTCCTTAGAGGACTCGCGGCAGCTCTGGCTTTAAACAACACATGGCTCGTAGTGAGAGGGGACTCGCAACTGGTCGTAAACCAAGTCACAGATGTCTACACATGCAAAGCCTAATGTTTACAACCATACTGCGACTTGGCAAAACACCTAATGAGGCAATTCAGAAACACTAATGTGCAACACGTCTCCAGAAACGACAACACCATCGTGAACGCATTAGCAACCTTAGCATTAAATATATCACCTGACATGTTTCACACGTTGCCAAGCTCCATAACCAGTTGTGTTGAACCAATCACTGACACACTTGACACGCTTCCTATTTCATCTGTTAGTACAACACACGCGATAGAATGGTACGATGACATAAAAGAATACCTTCTGCGCGGGAAAGCACCAAGACATCTAACAAATGCACAAAAGGACGCCGTACGAAAACGTTCTAAGCAGTACATCCTAGTAGAGGATACATTGTGTCGTAGATCCTACGAAGGCATATTGTTAACATGCGTTAGTAATACCGATGCCCACACTATTGTTGAACAAGTACATGAAGGACTATGTGGAGGACACATAGCGCCAAAGGCCATGGCAACGAAAATCAGGTGCTTGGGCTATTATTGGCCACACATGGAATACGACTGTCTCACCAAAGTCAAAACATGTAGTACGTGTAAAAAACATAGCAATCTGATACATGTCCCACCAAACAAGTTGCACACAACGCAAATCACATGGCCGTTTCAAAAGTGGGATTGGACCTCATTGGTCAGATAACCCCCTCGTCTTCTGCGGGCCATAGTTTCATTATCACTGCCATCGAATACTTCACGAAGTGGGTAGAAGCTACTCCCCTGCGAAAAACCACATCCAAGCACGTGTGCAATTTCATTCTAGAAAACATTGTGACCCGCTTTAGCATCCCCATGACAACCATCACTGACAATGGGCCACAATTTAGCAGTGCCGAAACCCAAACCTTTTGTAACAGCTTGGGGATCAAACATTCCTTTTCATCCCCTTACTATCCTCAGAGTAATGGACAAGCAGAAGCAACAAACAAAACTATTATCACAATACTCAAGAAAATGCTTACCCAGAGTAAAAGAAAATCGCACGAGCAATTGACATACACATTGTGGGCATACCGTACTACGCACTGAACTTTGACAAGTAAGACACCATACAGTCTTGTTTACGGTTTAGAAGCTATTTTGCCTTTGGAACTGCAGGTGCCCTCTTTAAGGATCACACTTTCTGGGCTCCTCGACGACGGGCAAAACAATGACCTACACGTCATTGATCTTGACTCGGTGGAGGAAGAACGTGTGCGTGCCCTCGATCAGATCAAATGGTACCAAAAATGACAATAGCAGCGACATTGGTATGACATCAACAAGCGCCCTATCAAAGAAGGTGACCTCGTGCTTAAAGCCGTTCGGGAACACCCGGACAAATTCTCAGCCAACTGGGAAGGGCCTTACTTGGTCACTAAAGCATTTGACAATGGATCATTCAAGTTAGCCGACATGGAAGGAAACGAGCTTGCCAATCCGACAAATCATTTATACTTAAAACTGTTCTACATTTGAACATGCTCAGGTACGTGTAAGTCCTGGAGTCATGACTATAAACTGATACCACAGCTCGTCCTGGGATCATGACGGTAAACTGATACCACAGAACAGTCTTTGGTTACGACTCAAAACTAATACCACAACTGTCCTGGCATCATGACAATAAACTGATACCCCACAGTGTCCGCAATGATGATAAACTAACACCCGTCTGGTACGATAGTAAACTGCCACCATCACGACCATTGGAGTCCGCTAAGACTATAAACTAGCTTGCCTCCTCATAGTCCACTAAGACTAAAAAAACTGGCAATGTAACATCCTCCACGATGCTAAACAGGCAATGTCCAATGGGTTATGACATAAAACTAACCCACGATAGTCCGCTAAGACTATAAACTGGCAAGTTCATTGCCATTTCATCAATCTACCACCACATGCACGCTTCATCACTGCATCACCCACCATCAGAAGATCCTACCAACATTGCTGCTATCAACGTACAATCTGCCGCCGAGTAAGTCTAAGCTCGATCATTCACTCATGGTTTTCTTGTCTCCTTGAAGTTGTGTTTGCAGGATGACACCCAGAGGTTTTCGTACAAGAATGCATTTTGCCACAAGCAGCAAGGTAGGACAACGTTCACAGCAGACATGATGAGACTAAATCAAATCATTCATTAGTACATCCCCATTCACCGACTCATTCCATATTCATTTACGAATACATTTTATTCAACCATACCTCTGATATATCCAGAACACCCAAAACTTTGAATATGCCATCACAAACTGAGTACAAAATCAATGCAAAGTTCCCAATTGCTGCAAAAAAAACGAGACTCCTGGCACTTCCCATATGAGCCCCAAGCGGAAAGGTAGTTGTCTCAAAACCAAGTACTCATGTCCAAAATGGTCAATAAGCATCTAGTTGCATGGCTCTGGCTCTCCACCAACAAGTCCACCTAAACATTGAACACAGGCCCTATTCCTCCAAAGCATGTAACACATCTTCCCGTGGCTTTGGTCTTGCCAACAGGTTCTAACCAACCAGGAGCCTTGTTCCACCAAAGAACGCCCCTCGCATGTCTGAACTCCGAGTCTGCTAAACCATGGCTATTGACAAGGACTAGCATGTCGTACACCCGAGCACCCTCTCTCCCAACATAATTTTTTGGGGAGTCGCCACTCCTTCACAATCCCTTTCCTCCCAACAGCTACAAATTCCCCTCTTCTGATCCTATGTGCTATTGAAAACGGTGCGCTGACGTCTAGTCAAGAGGCAACGAACAAAGTCTATGTCAAGTTACTTGTGGTATTTTGCACTTCTTTGTCAGCGCCTCTCGGGTCGATTCCTCCAAGTGTCAACAAAGAGGGGCCAATGAAACACCATAAAATTTTGAGCTTGGTACTTCCCCAGCAAGAAGCAGGTCCCTGGGACCCACGAACGACCATGGCTACATTTGGAGTCGTACAACGCAACTTTGGCAATCAAGAGGCTTAATTTTCACAAAGTGTAGCAACAGCGTATACGCCCAACATATACGCCCAGCAGCAATAGCGTATACGCCCAGCGTATACACCCAGCGTATACGCCCAGCAGCAACAACGTATACGTCCAGCGTGTATACCCGACATCCCCAGCGTACATGCCCGATGTACACGCCACATCTGTATGCTCGGCAAGTACCACAGATGCACACGCTCGACGATGAAGTCCCAATGAAAGAATGACGATAGCACCAAAGAGCAAGAATTGAAGAAAGTCGGCAGCCGTCAGCGTATACGCCCGGTGCACACGCCTAGCCATTGGCGTGTACGCCCAACGTCCATGGCATCTCCACCCAGTTCATACACACCCCGCACGTCCAGCGTATACGCCAGCCTGATGTAGCGTATACGCCCCACGTATATGCCCTGTAATATGTTGTACATTTGTAAATCGTATGCACCCGATCAACGTGCCACGTGTCTCCTAACCCGAGTCTAGCGTAACAACCAGTATAAAAACCCCATGTTTCCACTTCGTAGAGAGATTGGCAAAAATCCTAGAGCACACCTAGGAGCAATTACGTTGCGCACCAGAGCTCAAACCCCTTTTACGCTGGAAAACCTGTATGCTGTGCAGTCCTTACACCGCGCCTACAGTATAAACCAGCTTGCCGCCCTCCCATCCGCCGGGGCTTTTCGTCCGCCTTGTGCTTTGCCACAACTGCGTTAGACCGGTGCACTGTATTCTCATCCTGTAATATCATCGTTACATTCGCTACATTCTGTTTACAGTTTTACGTCAATTTGGCACACGCATTCCGTTTACGTCCATTTATGCCTCAGCTACGTTTGCATCTGTTTACGCTGCTTACGCTCGCGACATTGTTTACGCATAACCCAACGTATACCACTTGGCGTATACGTAGGGAAATCCTTGTCTGATCTGCGTGCGAACCACCCAAGGTACTCTGCCTTCGTGCATTCTAGCTCGCCCTCAAGCGAAGGTAGGGTCTTCTGTTCTCGTCCTGCGATCCCGCGGCCTCTATTCCCTTCCAGCCAGAGACTGACGATTTCAGGCAGTACAGGTTGCTAAGGCATCTTCCACGGTGTTTTCGTTACGTGGCACATGTTGCACATCTATGGTTGCAAATTGCTTAAGCAGGATTTTTGTTAAGTTGCAGTAGGGTTGTAGGTGCATAGCTTTGCAGGCATAGACCTTGGTGATTTGATTCACAACTAGTTGTAAATCACCGCGAATTGCCAAGTGTTGTATGTGTAATGCTTGGACAGCTGAGAGGCCTATGAGTAGCCCCTCATATTCTACCATGTTGTTGGTGCAGGGGAATGCAAAAAGATAGGCAAAAGGATGCATTTCCCCAGAGGGAAACATAATGACAGCACCCACACTACCTCCTCACATGGTTGATGCACCATCAAAGTGTAGAGTAGCTTCTAGGTGCAAAGGGACGACATTGATAGTGCCAACATGTTCGTCTGGGAATTCGGTATCTATGGTTGCATGGTCATCGACGGGTGAGGCCATAGGTTACGTTGCTATGGCTTGACCCTTAGTCAACGATTGGCTTACATAGCGTAGGTTGAACTCCGCGGTTATTTCTTTCCATCAGGCTATCCTGCTGCTTTTATACAGGTTGTTAGTGATAGCCCGGAGTATGTTGCTTTTGCAAATGATGTTGACTACACTACGAAATAGATAGTGCCTCCATTTTTTAGTGCAAACACTAAGGCAAGGAAATTCCTCTCTACTTCGTTGTATTTTTTCTCATGCGCTATTAGTGCATGACTCAGGTAGTACACTGGTATCTCAGATCCATCGTCTCATTTCTGACATAGTAGTGCTGCGATACATGTGTCAGAGGTGGCAAGGTAGATGAAGAAAGGCTTATCCCCTTGTGGCGGATGCACAGTTGGGAGGTGTGAGAGCTCTTCCTTCAAGTCATCAAAGGCTTGTTGACACTAGGTTGTCCACTCAAAGTCAACCCCTTTCTTTAGAAGATGTTCCATGGGGTGTAACTTATCAGTCAACTTTGCTATGAACCTTCGGATGAATTGTACCCTACCTTGCAAGCCACGTAACTCCTTAAGGTTTGTGGGAGGTGCCAGGTTGATGATGGCCTTGACTTTGTCAGGGTCCACCTGTATTCCGACCTTCGATACCACGAATCCTAACATGCATCCAGTTTTCACACCGAAGATACACTTCTTAGGATTAAGGTGTAAGTCATGCATTTTGCAATTCTTGAGGACTACTCCTAAATCGCGTGGATGATCAGCTGCCTCCTTGGACTTGATTGCTATATCGTTCACGTAGTCATTCAGTGTTTCTATGATGTAGTTGTTGAATATGTAAGTCATGGCTTGCTGGTAGGTTGCTCCAGCGTTCTTGAGCCCAAAAGGCATCATGGTATAACAGAATGTCCTCCATGGGATCATGAAGGTTGTCGTTAGTTGATGCTTTGGGTTCATGTGAATTTGGTTGTAGCTAGAAAAGCCATCCATGAAGGATAATAGAGCATGATCGGCCATAGTGTTGATGAGTTGATCGATGCTTGGAAGTGAGAAGTTGTCTTTGATCGTCGCTTTGTTCAAATCCTGGAAGTCTATGCAGATTCGTATTCCTCCCATTTTCTTGAAAACTACGTCAATGTTGGACACCCATTCCGAATAATCAACCACGCGGATGCAACCAGCTTGGTATAGCTTGGTGATTTTGTCTCTTACAGCTAGTGCAATTTCTGTTTTGACTTTACAAGCCTTCTGCTTGACTGCCTTCATGCACGGGTCTAGGATGATGTTGTCCTATTTCAGCCATGGGTCTAAACCCAGCATGTCACTGTATGACCACGCGGAGACTTTGATGTTGTCTTGCAGAATTTTGGCTATGATTTCGTGTGTTTGTGCATCTAGGAAGGAGCTAATATTTAGTGTTTTCACTTCCCCCTTGGGTGTGGTCATAGGCGTCTCAACGAGAGGATCCTCGGTTACATCCCTGACCTCCAAATCTAGGGTTCAGACTAGATGCTTGGGCCAATCTAGGGATGCTTCTAAAGACGTTGTGGTGTTAGCTATGGTTGACCTCCAGTCGATTAGGTCTAGGTTTAACTGTCTCGCGAGCTTTCCATATGGACCTACTAGGGCTAAAGGCATGGAGAGATCGCGATGAACTTCCATTTTCTGTTTAACCTATCAAAGTGAGGTGAAAGCCTGGTTAAGAGGCATATGTTGGTAGCAATCGTGTACAACAAAAACTTGCAAATAAATGATGAGATGTATGATGTAGAGATTAAAAAATTTTCCAATTTAAAGTCATGGCAGACCATTATAGCATGGAGATGCAGAGCTACTAAAATAGGAAATGAAAAACTATCAACATGAGAACGTGAAACTTCTGAGAAAAGAAAATGTTAAACTGCCAATGCGAAAAATGTGAGATTTCTAGTTTAGTGTCATTGCGAACTGCAAATGTATAATAGATCAAAAAATTCTAGTTTAAGGGTCTTTTCAGACCACGAAAATTGCAACTACTCTAGGGTTTGCTAGTTTAAGGTCTTTCCGGACTGTGATAATCGAAAATATGTTTTCTTTTATTTTTTTGGGAAAGCGAGTAATCTTGAAGCGTGTCAAGGTTTTAATGCTAACAATGTTATGATGTCGTAATGAGCATGCTATGCTGTACGGTGCACTCCACATTAAACGGAGAGAGAGAACGACAAGTTTCCCTTTTTACCATTATGGTAATAAATAGGGATTAAACCCTAGTAAGATTTCCATTCTATCTGTAAGAGCGCAGAGCCCATATTCGGAGCATAAGGTGATTTCAGAGCAATTGTGCTAATGGCGAGCAAGATGGTTTTCTGCGCAGCGACAAGGAAAGGAAATTTGCAAGCAGGATGATGGCTCCAAGGAAGAAACACACGAACTTGGCACTTGTGAAGGTCGAGGAGGTGAAGCAAACCCTAGGGTACGTGACACAAGCATCCATCATGGCATGGAAGGACACGCCACTAACCCGGTAGGCTACCATGCTTCCTTTGTTTTTTTGTGATTCTGCTATTATTTTTTTGTTTCTATTGTTATCTGCTTTCATTTTGCATCCTAGTTTTAGCCATTTGCATTTTCTGTTATTGCATTGTTTTGGACTTTACATCATCGTTGATACCATTTTGGCTGCAGTGGATGCATAAATGTCATGCCATTGTTGCATACAAGGCCACTTAAATCGCCACTGTCGTGGTTTTTATTGTAATGACGGAAAACATCAGTCGCTGAAAATACCAAACGAAAGTCCGTGGACACAGTTCTAACCCCGGATCCGTGCGAGGACCGTGTTGGAGAGAAAATGAATCCAAGGTGCCCTGAACGGTCTTGTCGATCAGACAGGGACTTACTTAATCAGTAAAATTTTTGTAATAATTTGATGCAAAAATGAAGATTCTTTATGAGGCGATGCAATATTGTTAATCCCGAAAGCAATTGAAAATGATGTAAATGATTTAGATGTGATCGCCAAATCTGTATAACTAGGATGCAAGGAATTAGATTTTGTAGGGAATACAATCATAAGATCTCGGATTTAATTTATGAACACAATATGTTTGATACAATGATTACAGGTGGGCTTCGATTTGGATGAAGCACATGCTAGTAACAAGAAAGTTATCTAAAGATGAAACGAGTGAGGATCAATCTACCTTGTTCTAGCCAATCTGGGCACAAGGAAGTTAGACCCGGGGGAGAATATCTGGTAGCCAATTGTTTCTGATCAAGATTTCTTGCCAATCACCTCTAATGTTCTCACGATCGCTGATTCTCTTTTTGCTCTCTTGCCAATCTTGAAAGAGAAAAATTTTGCCAACCCCTTAATCTTCATCAACTAGAGCATTTATAAGGTTAGGATCAGGAGAAAAACGTGATTTAGGTGACACGTGTCCTAAACTTATAACATGCCTTTGACCTGATGTGTCGGCGTTGAAGCTTGTGACGCTATGCTATGTAGTGCGTCGTAAACCACTCTTGTTTGGGCAACAAACTATCTTTTGATTACACTGCAATACGCTAGAGAGCGTATTGTGACGTATGAACTACTGATGTCTGAATTACACTGTCATTACTTGTATTATGCTATGTTACACTACATTACGCATCATAGCATGATTCTACGTAAAATACAAAAATGCAAAAGTTGAAGTATTGTCGCCGCACTTCTTCTGTTTCCATCCCTTTCAGGGTTTTATTACGTTGCACTGTGTAACGCAACGTAATGGGCCCCTTAACCAGGAAAGAAAACCCGCTGAAATGCGCAGCATGCTGCAGATCGTTGCTTAGGCCTTGAGATTTTTGTTGGGCTATCGAAGTCTTGCATGTTTTCCATCCTTGATGCTGCGGTGGACTGTCTTTGATATTACGCTGCGTAACGCAGTGTTACGCTATGTTGCGTAATGCAGCGTGATATGTTAAATGTTGAGATTTTGAAACATAGAAAATTTGCAAAGTGGAAGTCTTGCTGCCATGCACACATTGTTTCATTTTGTCTCCTGAAATTCATCTATACTATGCTGCGCCTTATTGTGACTCCTTGCTTGAGTCACTGGATTTTGCCAAACTGTCGAGGCCTCAAAATTTTTATGGTGTTTCAATGGCCCCTCTTTGTTGACATTTAGAGGACTTGTCCGAAAGACATTGACAAAGAATACGAAACACCGGAGAGGTAAAGGCACCAACAACAGCCGTCAGAGATTGCTCAGATTTCGCTCTATCAAAACCTGGAAGTGCAAAGGCAGGGTAGGGGGGAAAGCAAAGGAGGGATTTTATAGATGTGAGATAAGACAGGTTCGGGGAAGACTCAAGCACGTGAACATGAAACTCTTGCGAACAAGTCATTGCATCCTTCTGCGAATGCATTTGCAAAAGGTTACGCCATCATACCGTATATAAAAGGGCTTGTGCAGGTGAGTTGTGTTACGCCCGTGTGGCCTAGATGAGTTATTTTACATCCATTTTTCCAAGCATTGCCCGCTTTTTTTTTGAATTACTTTCCACTAGGTGAGTTGCGTTACCCCAGTTCGTGGACACAAAGATGCAAAAGAGTTTCCTAAATGTTCACGTTTTGTACAAGCAAAGAGAGGGGTAAAGGTGATCATGAGGACAAAGGGAGGGGAAAATGAAGTAATGCGTCTGATGGAGGGAGAGGTAGGGTTTGCACTCCTAAGTGGCTAGGCTAGTTTGAGCAACCATTAAGGATGTCGTGACACCTCACCTTCTGATGAATGCATTCCCAGTCAACATTATTGTAGTGAGTAACCTGCAAAAACATAACAAAGAGTAGAGCGTAGAAGCAATTGTTCTAATCGCTAAAGAGGGAGGCTGTTGAAACAAGCACCATCCAAAGTGAAAAGGAGAGCATAGGCCATGAAATAGGAACCGTAAGAGGGAGCAAGCATCCCAATGTTGGTGCCGCGGTTTGTGTAGCTACCATTGAGAGCCAGATTCATGTTTCTCAAATGATTGGGCAAAGAACAAGTTAGATGAATCTGCTAGGCCGGAGCTTGGTGACGGCAATGGATGGAGGCCGTTGAGACTGCGGATGATCACAGTTTCTTCATGGTCCCAATCGACAAAGTTGATCCTAAGAGGTGCAGCTACAGAGTTGTTGTCGTAGCAATATCTCCGAGGGGTCAATAGTATGTCTTTCGGCATGTCCAAGGAATCAACAGAATGTCGGCGAGGTAACGACGTTTCGTCTGTCCCAACCCCTTACTCGTTCCATCTGGTAGGGATGCTGTGCAAGAATGACCATGCTCGCTTGCTTTATGGAATGCTCAACAGATTCCATTTTTGAGTCCTGGTTGACTGTTGTTGCTGGTTTTAAGCCTCAACAGGCCATGGTCTTGGTTTAACGTTTGGGTAGACTAAAATCTGCTAGATTTACGTCGTAGCAGATGATGGAAGGGCTAGTTTATGGTCCTAGCAGACCATGTTGTGGGTGTCAGTTTTATGTCATGACCCAAGGACAAGTTTGTGCTGGTTTAGCATCTCAGCAGACATGTGCTTACCTTCCCAGTTTCACGTCATGGAGAACGGTCAGAAACTTTGCCAGTTTAGCGTCTTGATGGACGCGTGCAAAAAGTGCCAGTTTTATGTCATAGTGGACGATTACAACTTTGCCAGTTTTACGTCATAGCAGAAATTTGTTACCTGAGTTTGAGTTGAGTCGATGTTCAGATGTAATACCGCTTTAGATACAGATGATTCACTAGATTTGGTAGTTCGTTGCCGTCGGTATCTGCTAACTTGAATGCTTCGTTGCCGTATGCACAGATGACAAGGGCCTTTCCAGTTTGCAGAGAACTTGCCTGCTAGTTTGCGAATGGCCTTGAGAACTAAGTCTCCTTTCTTGATCAGTCGTTGATGTAGGTTGTGCCGATTCTTCTGTCTCTATTTATGCTAATATCTTTCGATGGTGTCAAGCATTTGGATGCATTTCTCCTCCACTGAATCTAAATCCACGATTCTAGACTCATTGTGTTGAGTCTCATTTATAACCATGGATAGGACCATCCACAATGAGGGAACCTGTAATTCCAAGGGCAACACTACTTCGTACCCGTAGACCAGGCTATAGGGTGTCCTTTCTGTGGTTGTTCTGCACATCATACGATACGCCCATAGTACGTAGAGGATTTTTTCATGCCATCATTATTTGTTACTGCTGAGCATCTTCTTAAGTAGATTGATAATCACTTTGTTTATCACTTCTGCTTGACCATTTTCTTGTGGGTAATAAGATGAAGAAAAAGATTTCTTGATACCAAGATTATTGCAAAAAGATTTGGTTTCTGTGCTACTAAATTTTGGTCCGTTGTCAGTCACAATAGTCATAGGGAGTCCAAATCTGGTTACAATATTATCTATGATGAAATGGAAAACCTGTTGAGATGTAATCTTCCGTAGGAGGATAGCCTCGACCCACTTCATGAAGTATTCAATGGTGGTGATAATGAAGCTATGTCCTATAGAAGACTTGGGTGCGATGGGACCTATGATGTCCAGTCCCCATCATTGGAATGGCCAAGTAATCTATGTAGTGTGCAACTCAGTTAGTGACATGTGTATTAGATTTGCGAAACGTTGGCACGTGTCACATGTCTTAACCTTCACAAGGAAGTCTTTTTCCATGTACAACCAATAATACCCTAGGCGTCTGATTTTAGCTACCATTGCTCGTGGGGCTACGTGTCCTCTGCACAGCCCTTCTTGAACTTCATTAACTATTCACTGTGCTTGGTCACTGTTAATGCAGGTAAGCAATACCCCATCGAAAGAGCGTCTACAGAGAATACTATCTCCAAAGATGACGTATTACCTGGCATGCTTGCGCACTACATATTTTTGCACATGTGTTAACTCGTGTGGTGGTTCGCCATGCAGAAGGTAAGTCTTAATGTCATCGTACCATTCTAGCGTTCCTCCTGCGTTTAATGCAGAGATTTGCACTGCTTGAATGATAGGATTTGTGCATTCCATCATTAAAGAAAGCCAAGTGGCAAACAAGTCTGGTAGCACGTTTCGTGCCAATGTGGCCAGTGCATCGGCCACAGCATTTTCATTACATGACACATGCTGGGAATCGGTTGTCAAAAATTGTTTCAAGAGATCCTTAGCCATATCGCAGTAGGGTTGTAGGTGCATAGCCTTATAGGCATAGACTCCTATGATTTGATTGATGACAAGCATTGAATCACCTCGGATTGCCAGGTGTTGAATTTTAAGTTCTTTGGCTGTCAACAATCCTCTGAGGAGCCCCTCATACTCTGCCACGTTGTTCATACAAGGGAATGTTAGGCGGTAAGCCGATGGATGCAAGTCCCTAGGAGAAAGCATAATAACAGCAGTGACACTACCACCTCTAGTGGTTGAAGCCCTGTCGAAGTATAACATTGCTTCAAGGCCTATTGACATAGGGCTTAAACTATGTACATGTTCATCCGGGAATTCTAGCTTTATTGTAGCTTGATCGTTAATCGGTGATGTTGCTAATTGGTCAGCTATGGCCTGGCCTTTGGTGGATGACTGGCCAACATAATGAAAATCGAATTCCACTGTGATAGCCTTCCAGCGAGCTATTCTACTACTCTCATACAAGTTATTTGAGATAGCTCGTAGAACATTATTTTTGCAAATGATATTGACCTGACTACGGAAGAGATAATGTCTACATTTTTTTAGTGCGAAAACCAATGCCAAATAGTTACGTTCCACTTCATTGTACCTTGTCTCGTATGCAAATAGAGCGTGACTAAGGTAGTAGATAGGGGCTTCTGTCCCATCGTTCCTTTTTTGGCAAAGTAACGCAGCTATAGATGCATCTGAGTTAGCTAGATAGATGTAAAAATGATGATCCCTTTGTGGTGGGAAAACTGTTGGCAAATGTTGTAGCTCCTTTTTTAAGTTGTCAAATGCACTCTAGCAGTCATCGGTCCATTCAAAATTAACACCCTTATTCAGGAGATGTTGCATGGGGTGTAATTTATTTGTTAAACTTTGAAATGAACCGCCTGATAAATTGACGCCTGCCTTGTAACCCACGCAATTCCTTAAGGTTTGTAGGTGGCGTTAAATCAACGATGGCTTTGACCTTGTCAGGGTCAACTTTGAATACACATTTCTTTGGGTTGAGCCATAAGTCATGATTGAGACATCATCTAAGGACTAACTCAAGGTCTTCTGAATGATCTTCTGACTTTATAGATTTGATAGCTATGTCATCCACGTAGTCGTTCAATCTCCCTAAGAGATAATCGCTAAAGATGTATGTCATGGCTCGTTGGTACGTTGCTCCGGCATTTTTTAACCCGAAAGACATCATGGTGTAACAGAAGGTTCCCCAGGGTGTCATGAATGTCATAGTCAATTGATGTTTTGGATTAATACGAATTTGATTATAGCCTGAAAAGCTTTCCATAAAGGATAGGAGCGCGTGACCAGCTGTTGTGTCGATCAATTGGTCAATACTAGGTAATAGGAAATTATCCTTAATCGTAGCTTTGTTCAAATCCCAGAAGTCTATGCAGATGCGTATATCTCCCATTTTCTTAGAGACAACTATGATCTTGGACACCAAGCCTGAGTAATCGACCGCGCAAATGAAACCAGCCTAATACAATTTGGTGATTTCATTACGCACTTCTAGCGTAATTTCCAACTTAATCTTTCATGTCTTCTATCTAATTGGTTTGATGCATGGATCTAAATTTATGTTGTGTTGTATTAGTCTCGGTTTTAGACCTGACATGTCTTCATATGACCATGTGAATACCGCAGCATTGTTTTGGAGAACTCGTGTTATGTCACTTTGCATTTGTTGGTCTAGGAGAGAACTAACCCTAAGAGTTTTATTTTCACCCGTGTGCGTAACCACGGGGACCTCGCTGAGAGGGTCCTCAGTTACATCACCAGCCTCTAGGTCAAGTGTTCAGGCCAGATGTTCTAGCTAGTCCGGGGATGTTTCCAATGTTGCTATGGTTGCGTCGTAAAGGGAAAGGTTTGTTCCTACTAGCATGTGATTGAACTACCTAATGGTCTTCCCATGTGGCCCTGTCAAGGCTAAGGGTGCAAATAAAGCTACATCCATTTGCGAATGGCCCTGAAAAATCACCAAAAATGGAAGTTGTTACATTGTCTTTCTGTCAATCTGTTGAATGATAAATTTGTGTTTGTTTCTGCATCAGAATTACGTGTCAAAGGAGTTTCCAGTTTAAGGTCTTAATGGACCGTTACAAATACGCATAGTTTGTAAAAAGAAATGAAAAGCTAGGCTTCCTAGATACTAGCATATGAAAGATGCAAGATGTAACGTGGCATGTCTAGCGTGTCAAAATAATTGGATTTGAAATTTTGTACAGACAGTAGTTAATGTGACCAGATTACAAGGTGATAAGCTACGTATTAGTTTAAGGTCGTTTTAGACCATAACTCGTGCGATATCTACGAAATTAATGCCCTGATCTTCGTGTTCCATGTCATACTGACACCAGCATTTCGGGAAAGTTCTACATCGATCGAGCAGAAAGAATCAGTTATTTTCAAGCGTTTTGTTTATAAACCAGTGGTTCATGCTCAAAACAGGTTACCGATATCACGAATTTGGATCTAGCTGTAGCAAGAAGGGAGGGTAAGCAAAGTGTGAGCAGATGACTTTACGAAGATTTTGTTCAATTGCAACCATGGCACCAAAGTTCAAAGGAAAGAATGCCAAGTTGGCCAGGATTGACGAAGTGCAAGAGAGTCTGCAACGGGCTTCACAGGCCAAAGTAGAGGCTCGGGAAGTTACTCCTCTTAACTGGTAAATCATCGTCTACCCCTTTGCACTATTGTCATGTTTGTTACAATGTCATAGTTGCTTTTATTTTGAATACGCATGTTGCATCAGGTGTTAATGTTTGTTTACACGAGTTAGGCTATTACCGTTTGCCAGACTTTGTATTATTATGAAAGTTTAAGGAGTATGGAGTAATGCTGTGTAGATGTATAGTTGGAAAAAATCTAAGTACTATATCCATGCATGGCGTAATTGGAGTCCTATTTTATTTTCTTTTTTATCATTTGTAATAGTTATTTGGTATGCTAGGGTAATACGCAGTGTTGCTTTCATCGCTGTTGTCATGGACAAACCTTGAGCTGTTGCAAGGGTTTGGGTGATTTTGGTCATGCGTCTCCAATGTACTCTGTAATTTTCTAAGAATCATGCGAAGCCTAGTGTAGCGTGATGAATGTTTCTATCTAAATAGTTTATTTGATAGTAATATGTTTTTTTTATCGTACAATATTATGTTAAATCCCATCCTAATTATTCTGGACATCGTGGGTGTTCTATGCTGCATTCATGTTCCTGCGGCCAATGTTCCTCCTCCTCATGCTCGTATAAAGGAGGAGGTGATATGGTTCTAAAGGGGCGCACAGGATTTTTTGCAATTTTTGCTTCGTAATTATAGCGTAATCATCTGGTTGCATCTACCAGGCGATGAAGCTACTGCTATTTTAGAGATGCTATTGGTTGGTTCGACACAAAGCATCTTGGCATTTCTGTCAGATGGTGCGATTGAAATTGTACAGGTGCAAGACTGCAAACAGAGCACCAGGGTTTTGAGGCATTTGAGATGGATTTGGGAGATGCCCAGGTTTAACTACTACCATGCCTATAACACTTTGTTTGTGGCTCGTCATCTCACAACCTACTTTCAGAATCCACCTAGTACCATGCATTATGTAGGCGAATAAGTTTTATTTTGCTTCGCAGTATTGTAATGTGCTAACTACTGTTTAAATGTGTGTTGAGCATAAAGGGATTGTCGATGGTGTATATTTTTCATCAATGAAAGCGGTCTTTTGGGCAATAATGATACATTGTCGTTGGCTAAAAGGGCTATAGTGGAGTTTACCTCTATCAGCAATGTACGGGCTGCCGTCATGGAACAATTGGCATTCAAGATCCCAGAATACCCTACCCGTTATGCTGACTTCTTTTCTAGATGTAAGAAACTCGGATGGCTGGATAGGGAGTGGACTTTGGACCCTCCCCTTACCGTTGCATATGTGCGAAGGAAAATTCCTC
Organism: Gnetum montanum; assembly: GCA_015680685.1. NCBI lineage: Eukaryota > Viridiplantae > Streptophyta > Gnetopsida > Gnetales > Gnetaceae > Gnetum > Gnetum montanum. The sequence continues at coordinate 105,886 of MNCI01006123.1, read as the reverse complement.
TATTTCCTTTACCTTTCGGGCCTGGTAAGCGTTATCATGATGATGAATTGCGTCAATGTTATCATTTGGTGTCGGCTTACCTATTGTTTTGTGTTAGTAGTCAGGGAATCATGGGAGATTACGATCATGGCCTCAGGTTGCGAGGCCAATAGTCTCCTCTTCCGTTATGGTGATATAAAGGAGGCCCAATGTTGGCTTGGCCATAGAGCGGCCCAAATTGTAGTAACCAATAACATTTTGGGGAGGTTGGACTGATGGAACTTTTCTTGGCCATAACCCCTGATGCTACTGCAAGCGAAATGTTGACCCTAGTCAACTCCTTCAGTGAAGAAGCTAAGCATCTCTGCATACGCGTGCGTAATGTGCATGTAAATTTTAACATTGACAATCAACTATTTGCTAATATCTTCGACGTTCCCTCCAATGGTTTTCCTATAGATGAAAAATCGAAGAGGAGTGCCAAGTACCAGCAGGAGATAGAGGAGTGGCTAGGGGTTAAGAAGGAAGTTAAGGGAATCCCCACTGAAAGGATCGAGTTGGAGATAGCCCATACTATTTACCCCCTTTTTTAGGCCTGAGCCTTCCCCAAGACACCCTCACAAGGGAGATTTCTCACCATCGAGCAGGCCTGAATTATGCAAGAGGTTCTAGAGGAGGGGACATGATTCAATTGGGCAAGCTATTTTGCTGAAGGCTTGCGCGTTGAGATGGTAAGGCCTGGCAAGAAGCTTGAGTCCCACTTCAACGTGAATTTCGCCTTCTTCATAGCTTGTTTCCAACATTTTGCCAAATTTCTGGTAGTCCAGAGGAATGGGGTCTGGGTGCAACAAGACCGTAGTCAGATTTCCAAACCATGGATTTCCCATGTCTTCGACACTATCTGGTCACAAGACCCTCCTGAAGTCACTGTCGGTAACAACTAGAAGTATGGTGGCACCTCGAACGTGAGGCTAAGATAACGTGGGTGGGGTGCTCCCCTCTTACACTAGTGATGTATCGAGGGGGAAGCATCTGGCCGCCGAGATAATGGATTCATCAGTGCCATGGAAAAAGCCTCGTCTGACCGAGGAATCTGCCGAACCAGCAGGTGGCGTGGGGAGGAAAATGCAAATCAAGTTTCAGAGGAGTAATCCTCCAGGCGGTAAGTGGTGAAATATACCAATGGTCATGATTTATGTAGAGGCACCATTACATAGCATATATTCATTGAACAAAAGTGAAATCTTATGTTAACTAGCTATGTTGCATGACAACGAAGGAAAGGCTTATGGAATAGTTGATCCCTGAAACAGGGGCTATAGTCTTATGGTGTAGAGAAGGGGCCTCAGTTTTGGAAGAGGAGGCCCTAGTCAATAAGGCGAGGAGTGAACAAGCTCCTGCACAGGAAGAGGAAGTAGTGGTTGAGGATGCTGAAGTTCTTTCGGCTGGGACTAAACAAGGCAAGTGGTTTGTTACTTAATAAAATTAATTCTTACAGCATAGTAGACTTTAGAAAGATTCTAAAAGTTGTGTTGGTCATCGTAATGTCTTAGTCATGTCCTTATATGGAATGTATTCTGCGTAACAGGTGACCAGAGTGTACACTTGGCAACAGTGGCGACTCGATCCTGGGACGAATTTCCTGATAAACTCACCTTCATGGAAGGCGTCGTTCAAGACATGATTAGTCGCTTAGAGCGAATTGATCCTGAAGCTGGTATGTTACAGTCATTACACAGAAATTATTTTACCATGGCATTACGCTACCTAATTATGCCAAATTGTCATTTTATGCTATTAGGAGCTCACCTCAGATGGGATCCGTCAGAGCCTATCAATTTAGATGCCACCAAACTCCCATCAGAAGTGACCATCGTGCCACATAACATTTATGATGAAATACGTAAATGTGATGTACGCTTGACTCGCTCCTTATGGAAATGTCAAAGTGTAAATGAGGACCTTTGAAAGAGGTTGCAAAGGTCAAAGAAGGAGAGGATGGCCCTATGTGATGAGGTTGGGTATTTAAGATTGCGGAATGAATTCCTACAAGCCCAGGGAATGGGAAGCGAGGACTAGAGGACAGCTATTGTTGACTATGCCCGTTATTGGAGTGTCGTCAGGAACAGCGTCCAAACTAGCCATGAACTGGTTGAGCAGTGTATGCAAATGGACCTCCTAGCTCAGAAGAACCAAGACTGAAAGGACTTTAGTGTGAGTATCCAAGAGTGGGGGCAGACGCAAAAAGATCATAAACAGGTTTACAAACAAGAAAGCGCTACCTATCGTCAACATTATAGGCACTCTACCGTTGAGGCTCAATCCCTTCGGCTATTCCTCAACGTCATTGGTGCTTCTAAAGCATTTGAGAAGTTCTAGGAACAAGTGATGGTGAGTGCCTCTCCGGAAAGGGAAGTGACTCTTCCCGAAGGTGCGACTACCATCCCTTCTTTCTTCCCCGAACCACCTCGATGGACTCCCATGGAAAAGGGGAAGGTAAAGGTTGGAACTAATCTAGGGGATGGGTTTTGGTCTGAGGTCACTGAGGATGAAATCATGCAACGTCTGTGGATTAGCTTAGAACAAGTCCCCTTTGCTGCCTATGCTGGACCATCACAGGTTAGTATTGTTGCATTTTTTTATACATAGTTTTGACGACGATGTTAATATATGTAATATGTCTGATTGTAGGAGTGACCTAAGGAGAATCCTCAGCAGGGTGAAGCTAACGAGGGTGGTGGCCCTCATGAAGAGGGTTTACAAGAAATACAGCGTAATGAAGCTAGTCAATGCCATGGTGAACAACCCCCCGCTAAAGAACCTAACGAGGAGGGCTGCCCTCACGAAGGGGTCCTTCATGCAAAGGGTGGCCCCTATGAGGATGACCTCCTTGAAGTAGAAGTTGAACTGGGGGATATAGGAGATAGTGGTAACAAGGGAGATGTGTAGTGTGGCTGAATTAGCCTCGGATTTTATTGTGGTGTAACGAAACAAGAGACAATATTTTTCTTTTAACGTATTTGATACAAATTTTGGTGTTTATTTTGATGGTCTTCTTTGTTGGTTTTCTTTTTATGTAAAGCACAAATAGGATCGTAGGTTTTGACATTATGGTAAATCATAATTAGTTTTAAGAGTGGTGTTAATGCGATTACTAGTTTGAAGCCATTGCAAACTACTAAATTGTTCAAATGTAAAGCATAGATGAAATTGTTAGTTTACAGCCTTTCAGGCTTTTGAGTAGTGTAGGGGTGAGGTGTGATTGAAATACATAGTTTAAAGCTATTGCAAGCCATAGATAGTTTAAGGCCATTTCAGTCCATAGATAGTTTAAGGCCATTTTGGGCCCTAGATAGTTTAAGGCCATTTCGGGCCCTAGATAGTTTCAGGCCATTTCGGGCCCTAGATAGTTTAAGGACATTTTGGGCCCTGGATAGTTTAAGGCCATTTTGGGCCCTAGATAGTTTAAGGCCATTTCGGGCCCTGGATAGTTTAAGGCCATTTCGGGCCTTGGATAGTTTAAGGCCATTTCGGGCCCTAGATAATTTAAGGCCATTTTGGGCCTTGGATAGTTTAAGGTCATTTCGGGCCCTGGATAGTTTAAGGCCATTTCAAGCCTTGGATAGTTTCAGGCCATTTCGGGCCTTGGATAGTTTTAGGCCATTTCGGGCCCTGGCTATATGAGTGAAGGAATCAAATAAACATTAGGTCATCAGTTTTAAGCTATGGCAGGCTGTGATTAGTTTAAGGCCATTTCAGGACGTGGATAGTTTAAGGTACAAAGTATAAACTAAATCCAGATACAAAGTGTAAATTAGATTTAGGTACAAAGCCTAAATTAGATTTAGGTATAAAGTGTAAATGAAATTTGCGTTTCAAGCATAAATGAGATTCAGATACAAAGCGTGAATGAAATTGCTAGTTTAAGGCCATTTCGTGCTGTTGAGTAGTGTAGGAGTAAGGAAGATAACTGGTGGAAACATGAACATAAACATGAAGATAAACATAGGCATAATGAGAATAGCAAGTGGAAGGCATAAATATGTGCATAAATTATAACTGGTAAACGTGAATAGAATAGATGATGGAACTGTAATAGTTAGACAGCATCGTTTACCGGCTAACTTTGCAACTATTTCTTAATTGCTTTAATCTTTAATGGTGCATAAGGACGAGATATTTATGGCCCTTTTCCTTCGCGTCATCATCTTCTCCTTGGAATGGTAGCTCAGCCCAAGTTAGGTTGTCATCAGCCACTGTTTCAGCTTGCTCGGGTATTTGGATAGGGGATTGACTCTTAGGTGTTTCGATTTCTGACCCTTGTTCTGTTTCTATGTTATTAATAGCCTGAGGGGTTATTTCATCACCGCAGATAACCACTTCTTCTCCTACATAAGGTAAATGGATTTCCTGGTGGATGGGTAATGAAACTACCCTTAGTTGGGCTAACCAAGACCTCCCAAGGATCAAATTGAATCCAGGCATCTCCTCGACGACGATAAACGTAGCATCTGTGGGGAACTGGTCCCCTACCACAAAGTTGATATGGACTGTCCCTTTGACCTGCACTCATGCCCCGTTGAACGACTTTAGGCATGATGTCGTTGTAGGACTGATCTGATCGATCAGGCCTAATTTATCCACTATGGGATAAGGGATGACATTAGTGGCCGCCCCATCATCTACATGTACCCTCTGTATTCAGTGTTGGCCGACCCAAATAGTGATGAACATAGGCGCCATTGTCACCTGACCTTTAGGATTGTCCTTAATGGATTCATCATGAAAGGCCAATGGGGTAGGATCAGTTTTTTTAGCGGCGGGAGGAAGCATCATAGAATGGATTGCTTCTTCGTTCGCCGATAGGCTTTCATCCACAGGTATGGACGTTAGCATGCAAACCATAGCCTCACAATGTATTTGTGATGTCATGAGCAAGTCGTAAAGGCTCAATGTTGTATTGTTTTGTTTTAGATCCTGTTTGACTTGTGCCAGGACATCGAAGAGATCTTGCCCATGACCAGGTTTTTTGTCACCCTTTTCCTCCTCCATTCACCCTAAGAGGTGAATTTCATAGGGAGGAGTGACATTTGGCCGAGGGTTGCGTTTCCTTTGGCTAGGAGGAGATGGTTGCGTTCATGTGACCTTGTCATTTTTAGTAAGTGGAGCCAAGGGTACAAAAGCGAGGGGTTGAGGTTTGGGAAACCCCAGAGTAAGAGGATCCTTGGCTATATCAATAGTATGAGAGGTTGATTTAGAAGATTGCCCCTACACAGGAAGGATAGTTGATGATTTTGGCACTTTGATGACTAACGGTGCCCTGGATGTGGGCATAGGTTGGGCCACGACTTTAATGACAAGGAGCTGTCAGGAAGCATTCTGAAACGGAATTCGAAGGATGAAAGGCTGCCTTGGAGTGCCACTCGTTGGCGCTAACGGACCTATTATTTGAGGCAAGTGAGGATACGTTCGCAACACAAAAGGCCATTTCGGCTATGCCTGATTATAGCCCTCTGCCCCTACCATGTTGATTGTGTACCCTGCGTTATTTGCATTCAATAGGTCTTGGTACACATGCATGGCCTAGTTTTCTGGATGTGTCAGGCTACTACTATCTAAGATCAAGTCACCTTGATCTATCAAACGTTGAATGTCATCCTTCAATGCCCAGTAGTATTCCATGTCATGGCCACACAATTGGTGGTAGTTGCAGAATCGGTCCAACTTAAAGTTCTTGGGCACTGGCAGTTCATTAGGTTGGGCCAAAGAAGGGTTCTTGAGTACCTCACAATGGTGTCTGTGGCATTTTAGAGCCTCCTCGAACATCGCCTTGTGTCAGATATGTCTCGTTCCCAGTAATTATTTGAGGAGTTCAGAAGCCTTTACGGGTAAGGTCGCATAGTTTGAACAATCCTTACGCTCAAATTTAGGCCTTAGCTGCTGAGATGCTTCAAGGGTAGAAGGAGTTTCTTGATTAACACCGGTCGAGCTAGTTGTTGGTTCAGCAGGCTCTATGGACATTTTCTTGTTATTTTTCTTCTTCTTGGTCCCTTCAGCAACCACTGCAACTATAGTCGTTGTGGCTTTGCTTTTATCCTTACCTTTGCTGTGAGCATTCTTGTAGACCACATATGCTGGGTCTTTGCTAGCCTCCACCGTGTCTTGAAGACTCTTAGTCTGAGCAAAGGTTTTGCTGAGGGAGCGGGGAGTGAGGTAATATAGTTTAGACTTGATAAAGTTGTTAACTACTCCCTTGAAGATTGCCGGTAGATGGGCTTTTGCGATGGGTTCAAGGATTTCATTCAAGGTGGCGCTCCACTACTGTATGAACTTTTGGACCAGCTCAAGCGGGTCTTGATTAACTCCCATGAGTTGGTCTAGTGTGACTTCCAGCTTTAAGTTATACTTAAAACGGGTCACAAACTGAGTGAACATCTCCTCCAAAGTTGAAATGGAGGCACATGGAAGGGCTCAATACCAGTCTAGATATTTGCCCATTAAGGACATAGCAAAAACATGGATTATAGTATGTGGCCATTATTGCAATAATAAGGATTCTAACCTGAAAGTGACCAGGTGGGCGTTGGGATCACCTTCCCCGTTGTATTTTGTGAAATGGGGAAGGAGCATCCCCAGTGGCAGTGATAGAACAGGGACTGCTAGACTAATAGGATCATCATGGTAGAAATCCATGACTTGTATTGTGTCAGAACTGGCAGCCTTGAGATGCTTGACCTTCTCTGTAAGGGTCTGAATGAGCTGGAAAGCTTGGTCAAGGCCTGTAGGCGACAAAGCCATTTATGGAATAGCAGTCGGAGGTACACCAGGTGGCACAACAGAGGCAGCAGCTTGGTTGATAGTCGGTGCTATCGAGATGGTCCTTGCAGGTGGTGCCGCTTGTGGCATCCACCATCCGATAGCTGGAGCAGATGGGGTGATCACTGTCAGCCGTGCCATTGGATATGCTACTTGTGTAGCTGGGGGCATAGAAAGCGATCCTACGATGGGGTTTAACACCCTCGGGACTTGGCTTTGGAAATGAGAATGATGGGCTATCTGTGCAGGATGCACAGCGAGAGACATGTTGGGAGCCCACCATGCTGCGGTAGCCGTCTCGGTCATGTGAATCGGGAGCAAGGTTGGTATTGTAGGTAATTGCGACATAGGTGTTGCGTGTACGTGCAACGACATAGGCGCAGGCACACGATGAGGAAGGTTAGGTAATTGCACCTGCTGAGGAATGATCTGTGATGGACCACCGCTTGAGAAGATAGTCAGAGAGAGAAAATGTAAACGTGGTGAATGCAGGACTCGATTGGTGTTAAATAACGTCAAAGGCATGGTGACCATGAACAACGGATTTACACGAGACGTTGTGGAAGGAGGGGCCATGGTGAAATCAGCATGACTACCCCCTTTAGAGTGAGAGTCTAGGTCGTCTTGCCCATCATGAAGCGTTTCATCACAGAACAAGACTTCTAGCTGTTCTGGCGATGTCTTCGCCATCAGCATCTGATCTAGGATCAACTTTTGTTGCTCTATCAGGGGTATGATAGTGCTAGGCATAGGAATGAGTTCCTTCCCGTTGCAGTACATGAACTCGTACTCTTATTTTTCCTCGAGTTCTTGTGAATACATAGGCAAGTTTGTTGCTAATTTAGCACAAAGAAAATTGTAGCTTTTCCTGTGCTGAGCATGTCCCTCAGGCTTCTTGTTTTGTGGCCTGAGGGAGCAGCATGCTCACACCGGACTAAGTGGTTGCTCGACCATAGGAGACGTGACTTGCATGGTCCAAGGGTTCTCAAGGCTGGCGGTGTCAATGGCGGTAGTTGATGTGGTCATTCTCTACTCGATTGGTAAATAATGACGATAAGGATAAAGATGGTAAGGACAGAGGTAAAGTAAGATAATAATCAGGGCTTTTTATCTTGTAGGATTTCAAAGGAATTTTCGCAGGGACTAATCTGCACCACACAACCTCGTAAACAACCTCGGAGGTATTAAATTTACGTTTGATTGCCAACGGGTACAAACAACTTACTAGACTACCCAAAAAATGCGGATCGGATATGAACGGCCCTCCTTCTAGCGCCTGGAAAACTGTAACGACGGAAATGTCGGTCACTGAAAATACCAAACAAAAGTCCATGTACACAGTTCTAACCCCAGATCCATGCGAGGACTGTTCTGGAGAGAAAATGAATCCGAGGTGCCTTGAACGGTCTTGTCGATCAAACAAGGACTTACTTAATTAGTAAAATTTTTGTAATAATTTGATGGAAAAATGAAGATTCTTTATGAGGAGATGCAATATTTTTAATCCTGAAAGAAATTGAAAATGATGTAAATGATTTAGATGTGATCACCAAATCCGTATAAATAGGATGCAAGGAATCAGATTTTGTAGGGAATACAATTATAAGATCTGGGATTTAATTTATGAACACAATATGTTTGATACAATGATTACAGGCAGGCTTTGGTTTGGACGAAGCACATGCCAGTAACAAGAAAGTTATCTAAAGATGAAACAAGCGAGGATCAATCTACCTTGTTCTAGCCAATCTAGGTGCAAGGAAGTTAGACCCGGGGGAGAATATCTGGTAGCCGATTGTTTCTAATCAAGAGTTCTTGCCAATCACCTCCGATGTTCTCACGATCACTGATTCTCTTTTTGCTCTCTTGCCAATCTTGAAAGAGAAACATTTTGCCAACCCCTTGATCTTCATCAACTAGAGCATTTATAAGGTTAGGGTTAGGAGAAAAATGTGATTTAGGTGACGAGTGTCCTGAACTTATAAGATGTCGTTGACCTGATGTGTTGACGTTGAAGCTTGCAACACTATGCCGTGCAGTGCATCATAAACCACTCTTGTTTGGGCAACAAACTGTCTTTTGATTACGTTGCAATACGTTAGAGAGCGTATTGTGGAGTATGAACTATTGATGTCTGAATTGCACTGTCATTACTTGCATTACGTTGCGTTACACTATATTATGCATCATAGCGTGATTCTACATAAAATACAAAAATGGAAAAGTTGAAGTATTTTCGTTGCACTTCTTCTGTTTCCATCCCTTTCAAGGTTTTATTACGCTGCACTGCGTAACGCAGCGTAATGGGCCCCTTAACCAAGAAAGAAAACCCACTGAAATGTGCTTCATGCTATAGATCGTTGCTTAGGCCTTGAGATTTTTGCTGGGCTGTCGAAGTCTTGCATGTTTGCCATCCTTGATGCTGTGAGGGATTGTCTTTGATATTACGCTGCACGATGCGGCATTACACTATGTTGCGTAATGCAGCGTGATATGTTAAATGTTGAGATTTTGAAACATAGAAAATTCACAAAGTGGAAGTATTGCTACCATGCACCCATTGTTTCATTCTGTCTACTAAAATTCATCTGTACTATGTCGCGCATTGTTGCGACTCCTCGCCTGAGTCGCTAGATTTTTCCGAACCGTCGAGGCCTCAAAATTTTTATGGTGTTTCAGTCATAACCGCAGGGGTTTGGGTAGTTTAAGTTGCTTGGCTTTCGAATGGCATGACGTAGGACCCTCGGGAGGGTTGGGCTATGCGTGATGTAAGAGTGCGACACATGTTTTGTTGGGGCGTATCGTTAATTGCCCTGTTAGGGTTAATTTCTCTATTGCTATGCTAGGCTATTTTTTGCTATGCTACCGCTGTTATGTTCTTGCTATGCTACATGTGAGAAGAGGTTTATGCTATGTTGTATGCGTGGATTGCTAAGTATTGCTACGTTGCATGTGTATTGCACTTACAAATGATGCTAACACTTGTGGGTTGCATTGCGTAGAATGGGGCTAAGGCCAATGCTAATTGTTCTAGAAACTAGAGGGGTCCTGTGTCATGTGAGCAAGCCTGTGGCCAATGTTCCTCCCCAGATACATATGGGAGAGCGGGGAGTCTAGTTCATACAAGGGGCACAGGAGTTCTTGCAATTCCTCCTCGACCACTTCAGTGTGATCGTTTGGTCCTTCCTAGAGGAGGAGGAGGCGGCTGACATAACAGAAGCCATATTGCCTGGGGCAAGTCGAGGCATTCTCAGGTTTTTGACCAACAAGGTAATCATGAGTAGGCAGGGGAAAGGATCTAGTCAATGCCCAGTAGGGTTAAGGCGTTTGACTTGGATCTGGGAGATGTCGGAGCACAGTTGCTACTACCGTTTCAACACACTATTCTTCATACGTTTTATGACAACGTGCTTCCAGAACCCTTAGGGAACTGTCTACTGTGTTGGTGAGTGAGTTTTGCAACCTTGCTCCGCTATGTTGTGCGACGCTGGCCATGTTGGCCAAATGCTAACAGTGTGTATTTGTTACTAGGTTCTTTATCAACTAGGATGGAGTTCATGACCGACCGGGTCTGCTAGCTATAGCATAGATAGCCTTGTAGGAGTTCTCTTCTGCTAAGAACCTTTAGGCGGGCGTGATCAGTCAATGCGGGGGTGAATATCACACTTACCTAGGCCTATTCTACATTCTCTATGATCAATGTAAGGGGTAGGGTTGGCTGGATGAAGAGTGGGTAGAACCCTTCAAACCAGTCACAGTTGAATAAGTTCTAGTTGAACTTCCACCATTCCCGTTACCATATAGGCCTGGTAGGCCAAACAGTGAGTGTTACATGCCTAAGTTTCTTTGCAATATTTTTACTTTCTGTGTTTCTGTGCTAAACATTTTTGTGAAAAATTTTGCAAGGGTGAAGAAGCCCCAGGAGGTGATAGTGATAACCACCGAGGCACAAGGGGCAAACATCTACTTCAAATATAGTGAAGTAGAATTGAGCCAACGTTGGATAAATAGTACAGCTTTGGACTCCTTGATCTGGAACATCCAAGAGGCTGGGCTTATGGATTTGTTCATGGCCCCAAATCCGAGCATTCTTGCCGTCGAGATGCTCTCCTTGTTCAAATCCTTTTCCGAAAAGATGGGCCGCTTCCACATGCACATACGGGCCATGCGGGTGGTCATTGAAATCAATGACTAGCTATTGGTGGACCTATTTAGTGTTCCTGCCGATGGTATCCTTATAAGGTCGAAGAGCAAGAAGGAGCTGACCCTTCAGGAGTGGCTGGGGATTGCTAAGGAGTGAAAAGGGCTCCCCGTGGAGAAGCTTAAAGATAGGCCCGCCAAGGAGATTTACCTTATCTTCCGTGCTCGTGCATTTCCCCAGCTACTTACCCAAGGGAAGGTCCTAGGGCTTGAGCAAGGTCATGGAAGAGGGGGCCTATTACAACTAGGCTAACTATCTACATAAAGGCTTGTAGGCTGAAATTTTGGGACTCCACTAGAAATCGGAGTCCCGCTCCAACATATATTATTCCTTCTTTGTAGGCTATCTGAAGCACTTTGCAAAGTTTCTGGTGGTTCGCGAGAATGGAGTTTGGGTCATGTAAAATCACAACTAGATTTCTAGATCATGGATTTTCCAGATCCTCTTGAAAATATGAGCCCAAGATCCCCCAGAAATAATTGGGGAGTTGCTATCTGTAACGACTAAGGATCGGGTGGCTCACGACGTTCATGGATAGGACAACATAGGAGAGATGCCCCCTACTGTAGCTGGTAGCGTGTCACGGGGGGAAGGTCTCATAGCCGAGACTATGCCCAAAAATTCACAGCGGAAGAGGCCTCCTCCAGCTAAGGAAGCCCTTTTTGTGAAGGAAGAGGAGGGGCAAAGACTGTGGCTTAAATTGCAGAGGATGCAACCCCCTATTAGTGAATGCTTTTGTGTAATGCTTACTTTGTTATTGTTTGCTATGCTAGGTGGCAGAGCGTAGCGTAGCACCTGCTTTAGGCTAACTTGTTTTTATTATAATGCAAACATGCTACTCTACTGCCAGAGGAAGAAGAAGAAGAAGAAGGTGATGAGGAAATGTCGGCCCCCAAGGAGGGGGTGACAAATAAAGACACGGAGGCCCCAGTCATGGAAGAAAGGGCCCCTATCAAGAACAAAGGAGCTCCTGTCGCCAAGGCAAGGGCTCTTGTCATCAGGGAGAATCCTCCTACCAATGAGAAGGGAAATTTTGGAGATGAAGCAGATTCTCCCTTAAATAAAAGGGGCACTGGTCTTTCTAAAGGAAAAGTTCCAACACATGAAGAAGAGGCTTGTGCAGACTTAGCGAGGCCTTCTGCCAAGGCTACCACCATTGTTTTGCATCAGCAAGAAGAGAGGCCGCAACCAGACATTGGTGAGTCTGGCAATATGTTTGCCTTGTCATAGTCCATTTTGGCCATTGCTGATATGTTTAGTCATGTAACAGGTGCTACTGTTGATGTTGTAGGACCCCCTCCTACTCATGCGGAATCATGGGTTGAGATCCCTGACAAGCTTGCATTCGTGCAGGGAATTTTTGATGACATGATCAAACGCCTTCAGCAGGCAGACCCTGACATAGGTAAGTAGTAGTGTTAGATGTTCTCATGTTGTTATGCTAGAGCTTTGTTGAGTTTGCTAACCTTGCTATGCTAATGCGATTGCTACACTCTTTATGTCATGGCAGCCTCTCAACTCAAATGGGACTCGACACGACCTTTGAAAGTCAGTGTCTTGCCTACATTCCCACCTAAAGTGATTGAGGTGTCTCATCATGCATATGAAGAGACATAAAAATGTGTTTTGCACTCGACACTCTCCTTATGGGAGTATAAGCGCATCAACAAGGACCTGTGGAAACTGGTCCAAAAGGTTGAGCAAAGAGAGGCCGACCTGGTTGCCGAAGTGGAGGATCTCAGGTCAAGGAATGAGTTCCTCCTAGCTAGTGACATAAATAATGAGGACTGGCATACAGCTGTAATAGACTATGCTAGGTTTTGGACTATTATGCGTCAGAACATTGAAGCCACTTGCGAGATAATCAAACAGTGGATGCAGATGGACTTGCTAGCCTAGAAGTGTTAGGATCTGAAAGACTTCAGCACCAAGGTTTTCCAATGGGGGCAATCCCATAGAAACCATAAAAACATGTATAAATGGAAAAATTCCACCCATTATAAACTATATAAGGATGCTGTTGTGGAGGCATTTACGTATGAAGCATTCGTAAATGCCATTGACGCTTTTGAGACCTATGCCAAGTTCAAGGAGCAAGTAAAGGTTATGGAATCTCCTAACTTGAAAGTGGACCTTCCCACAAGAGAGACTGCAATTGTCTCCCTTTTCCCAGGACCACCAAGGTGGACAACTGTCAAACGGGAGAGAGTTGCTACGGATGCTGAACCAAGCAATAGGCGTTGGATGGACATCACGGTAGAGGAGGTCTGGCATCACCTCACGCTCGGTTTAGACCAAAAACCTTTTGAGACGGATGAAGACCCTTCTCAGGTTAGTCTCTTTTTACTATGTCAATGCTCATGCTCTATTGTAGTTTGCACTACTTGCCCTAGCTGACCGCTTCACTCCTAAGATGTAGGCTCTAGATGAGGGCATGGGGCCCATAGAGGGAGGGAATGAAGAACCGGTAGAGGGCAGTGCATGGGAAGGCAATGCAATAGGAAATGATGCAGAAACAAATGATGAAGATGATGCAAATAGATACAACCCATGACAGCATGGGATTTTTTTTTGTAATTTTGAATTTTTGAAATTTTTGAACAAATTTTGCAAACATTTTTTAAAAGAAAACAATTTTGAATGAAGCGAGGAGAATTTTGTGAAATAGAAATTGATTTTGCGCTAAATTGTGTATTGCATACATGCATTTTGTGTAAAATGTTCATGCTTTCATGTGCTAGTATTAGGCCGTTTCGGGCCATTGCTAGTTTTAGGCCATTTCAGGCCATTACATAATATGCCAAAGAGATGATATGTTAACAACTTAAACGATGACTAACTGGTAACTTATGCTAGTTTTAGGCCATTTTGGGCCATAGCTAGTTTTAGGCCATTTCGGGCCATAGCTAGCTTTAGGCCATTTTGGGCCATTGCTAGTTTTAAGCCATTTTCGGGCTATTACTACTTTTAGGCCATTTCGGGCCATAGCATAGCATTGTTTTAGGCCGTTTCAAGCCATAGCATAGCATGTTAAAAGGGATGGCATGTTAACGAAGAAAAAGAGATGCATGTACCAGGGATGGCACCTGGGTTGGAAGCAGTGAGGTTGTTATGCTATGCATAGCTACCTCCTGACCCATCATGGGTTGATCAGAATGTAAAGCCAAGGCATTTCACCAGGACCCTCATTCACATCATTGTTCCCTGCTTTGAAGGGCAACTCGACCCATGCACTTTCATTTTGGTAAACAGCTTGCTAAGCCGATTCTCCCATTGGATGGCTAATGTACATGCAAGCAGGTGGTTCAATCTTAGAGGTCATGACTTCTGAGACCTACTCCATGTCTATGTTACTGATAGCTTGTGATGCTACTTCATCACCATGGATCACCACTTCCCTACCTGTGTATGGTAGGTGGATTTCCTAGTGTATAGGTGAGGAGATAGCCTTAAGTTGTGCTAACCATGATCTTCCCAAGATCAGGTTAAACCCAAGCATTTCCTCAACCATGATGAATGTTGCATTTTTGGGGAATTGGTCCCCTGCTATGAAGTCTATGTGAACTGTGCCTTTCACCAAGATGCGTGCCCTGTTGAACGACCTTAGACACAATGTTGTTGTGGGTTTGATCTAATCGACCAAGCCCAACTTATCCACAATAGGGAAGGGGATGACGTTCGTGGCAGCCCCATCATCAATGTGTACCCTTCGGATCTGGTGTTGGCTGACCTAAATTGTGATGAAAAGAGGTTCCATGGTCACCTAACCCTTTTCGAGATCTTTCCTAATGGCATCGTCACTGAAAGTCAATTGGGATGGCTCAGGCTCTATAGGTGTAGGGGGGAGCATGACCAAATGGATCACTTCCTCTTCTATTGGCATGTCTTCATTGACCGCAATCGCTATCAACATGCAGATCAGAGCCTTGCAGTGGGGAACAGATGTCATGATCAGGTCGTACAAGCTTAGTGAAGTGTTTTTCTATTTTAGAGCCTGCTTGACCTAAGTGAGGGCATCTAAAAGGTGTTGGCCACCCTCCTATCTAGCTCTTTCCTCTTCTTTGATTCGTCCTAGAAGATGAATTTTCCAAGGAGGGGCAACTTTGAATCTAGGTTCAGACCCTTTTTGCTAGGGAAGCACAGACTGCGCTGTTGTAGTAGCGTTCGTCTTTGGTGATGAGGATGTAGGCGTAGATGGTGGAGACATAGGCTTGGGAATACCTTGGGCAGTGTTTCCTCTTAACATCTCACCTACGAAATGCACTTCTTGTTTCTTAAGATGAGAAGGTTGTTTAGCTATTCTATACAGGGTGGGGGCTCTCAAATGGATCAGCCCCCTAATGATGAATGGTGCTAACAATGTTAGCAGGCGAAATAGCACAGTTTTGCTAATAGGTGGTGCAGAGATGGATGCCCATGGAAGGACTTTCAAAATGAACGACTGTTGCAGGCTTTGATTAGCCGCTCATGATGCTGGTGCACTACGCTGAGGCACACAGATCACGAATGGCTACAGGGGTGGCCTAGGATCACTGTCAATACTAATGGCGTTGATAACATAACTGGCATTGTTGGCATTGAGGAGGTCTGTGTAGACATGCATAAATTGGTTTTTTGGACGTACTGGGTTGCTTTTGTCCAACACCAACTTTCCCTGGTCGTTCAATCTCTGGATGTCATCCTGCAACGCTAGAAAATAATCCGTGTTGTGAGTATACTATTGGTGGTAATCACAAAAATCGTCTAGCCTAAAGCCCTTAGGAACTGGGGGCTCATTGGGCAGGGCCAAAGAGGGGTTCCTAAGGAGCTCACAATAGCATTGATGTCTATTGATTGCTTCTTACAACATTTTCTTGTACTACATATGCCTTGTTGTCAATAGCTACTTCAGAAGTTCTGAAGGCTTGAGTGGTAGCGGGGTGTAGTTTGAGCAATCTTTGCCCTCAAAGTTTGGCTTGGGTTGTGCAGATGTCTCAGGTGTGGGAATCGGAGGTTGTGACATGTTGCCCTACTTAGGTATGGGGTTAGCTATGGGTACGGCCAGTTTCTTGTTGCTCTTGTTACCGTTATTGCTAAGTCTAGGCTTGGCCTCGGTCGCCACAGTGGCCACTATGGTTTTTGGGGCCTTACCCTTGTCCTTCTTTGTGAAGGTGTTTTTGTAAGCGATGTAGGCTGGCTCTTTACTTGCCTCAACCACATCCTATATACTCTTAGTCTGAGTGAATGCTTGACTAAGAGTGCGAGGGGTGAGGTAGTATAGTTTAGACTTGATAAAGTCATTCACTACACCTTTAAAGATGATCAACAAGTGGGCTTCAACGATGGGCTCATGGATTTCATTAAGGATCGCACTCCATCGTTGGATGAACTTTTGGATCGGTTCCAGAGGCTCCTACTTCATGCTCATCAGCGTGCCAGTGCATCACGAACTAGGTTAGAAGGTTTTCTAACATTGAAATGGATGAGCGTGCCAGTGCGCGATACTAGTCAAAGGCTCTCCCAACCAAGGACATGGCAAAGACACGAATGATTGTGTGCAGCCATTATTGCAATAGAAGAGACTCGAACCTAAAGGTAACTAGTGCACATTGGGATCTCCCTCCCCATCATACTTCATGAAGTGTGGGAGAGACATCCTTGGGATTAACGTCAAAGCAGGGATTGCAGGGCTAATAGGGTCATCATGGTAAAATTTCATGACTTTTACTGTGTCGAACCCAACAGCCTTGAGGTGTTTGATTTCCTCAATGAGGGTCTGGATGAGTTGGAATGCTTGGCCCAGACCCTACGATGGTGTAGACGGTTAGGGAACTGCCGAGGCAGCTCCCACCTATGGAATAGCAGGGGTGGTGGTATGACCCATTGATAGTACCATTGGGGTAGCCCCTACGAGAGGTGTTGCTTGCATTGTCCACCACCTAGCAAATGGTGCTGTTAGAGTAGCAACTACGGTTTGAGCCATTAGATAGACTGCTTGTGTTGCTGGTGGAACAAACCATAGCCCCATGTTAGGTTGTACTATTTATGGGGTTTGGTAGGTTTGAGGGTGAACATAATGAGACATCTGCGAAGGTTGTGGAATAGGCGCAGAAGTGAATGGGATTCACCCCGTGGATGGACCTGGGGTCACCGTAGTAGGTGGAACAGATGTAAATGTAGGAATCAAAATGGAAGCTACGTAAGATTGCGAAGAAGGCACAGTGTGAACATGCGGCAGGGTAGCCATGATTGGTGTGCGATGTGCTATAGGAATGGACTGTTGAACAGTTTGTGGAGGCATAGTCATTGCAAATGAAATAGGAGAATAAGGGCATTGATACGCTAGGAAGGTGACATGGCTACCCATTGTAGTTGTAGTTGCAGCCTGCGGGAGCATAGGCATGATGACAAAGGGAGCGGTGACAGACAACAGGTTGGCCCAGAAGGGTTGGGTAGGAGGGACAGGAATGGGGTTGGTTATACCTCCCTTGTCAGATTGGGAATCGAGTTCCTCCTATCCATTCTAAAAAGCATCATCTTGGTTGGACGCAATGTCTTGTTGCTCCCTAAACCTAGCCAACTTGATTATTTGGTCTAAAAGCCTTTAGTTTGCCTGTGTCAAAGGTATGGAAACACCAGGAGTGGGAACAAATTCCTTCCTATCGTAGTAAGAAAACTCAAAGCTACATTTATCTTCAAGTTCGTGTACATCCAAAGGCAAGTTTTCCTAGACCTTCACACAGAGGAAGTTGTAACGCTCATGTTGTTGGCCCAAGCCCTCAGGTCCCTAATTTTGGATCCTAAGGGATTGCCGTGTTTCCAGCATTGGGTTCAGCAGTTGTTCGACACCAATGGTACCTTGAACTGTGATGGGGACATCCACGTTGAAGGTGTTAATAGTGGTAGTTGCAAAAGTCATTGCTACTAGGCTACACACTTTTGAAAATGCAAAAAGCGAAGAAATCAGAAAGCTAAGAAGTTTTGCTAACTAAGAAGAGAAAATAAGTTGGTAAGCAATCAAAAAGAGAGGTAATCAAAAAGGCTTTACATCTTGCCAGGCTCTCAAGGAACCGTCAAGGCAACCAACCTATACTGCATGATGCGTAAACAACCGAGAAGGGTGTCATGTTTACGCTAGTGCATGATAGGATATATGGCACATGCAAGACTACCGTAAAATAGGCAAGTCAACTGGTGACCAAAGGCTTTACATCCTGTAGGGTTCCCAGGGAATCATCGAGGTGATCGATCTGCACTACACAACACGTAAAAAACTGCAGACGGGTGTCAAGTTTACACTAATGTGTATCAAGGTGCAGAAGGCTTATAGAGCTACCATAAGGAGGAGGCAAGTTAACTAGCAACCGAAGGCTTTACGTCCTGTAGGGTTCCTGGGGAATCGTCAAGGTGATCGAGCTACACCGCACAATGCATAAACAACCACAGAAGGGTGTCAAGTTTACGCTAATGCGTATCAGGGTGCAAAAGGCTTACACGGCTACCATAATGAGGAGGCAAGTTAACTACCAACTGGAGGCTTTACATCATGTAGGGTTCCCGAGGAACCGTCGAGGTGACCAATCTATACCACACAACACGTAAACAACCGCAGAAGGGTTTCAAGTTTATGCTAATGCGTATCAAGGTGCAGAAGGCTTACAAGACTACCATGACACGTGAAAAGGCACCAAAAGGCCCTCCTTCTAGCACCAGAAAGATTGTAGCAACCGAAAACGTTGATGGCTGAAAAAAATGCCCAAGGGGCCATCGATCATTGGATAGTCTTGACCCCGTCTTCGCGGGAGGGCCATGCTGGATGGGATGGAAATGGGATGCCCTGAAGGATCTGGTCGATCAGACAGGGACTTAGTCAATGTCTATATAACCTTTTGCAATGTGTAATTTGAAAATGAGATTAGTAGCATGAAGTAATGCTTAAATGCAAAAGAAATATGAAACAATGCAAAATGCAACAGTAAATAGCAGATAATGCAAAGAATGCGATTAGAAAAATGCACTGCTTCAGAGCTATGACCTCGCTCTGTCAAGATAGATACAGTCAGTTGCATAGTGCTAGGAAGTGCAGAGATCCCAAGAGTAACCAAGATATGTAGAGCAAGAGGGTTGTGTGCTCGAACATAGACTTCGATGTTAATAGTGCGAAGTTCTACCAAGGTGGTTGAAAAGAAAAAATGAAATGTTGACTAAGAATGCTAACTGTTTACAATGTCAAAATAGAAAGCTCACAATGCCAGAGAATGCTAGAGAGCCAAAAGTTTTAGAGGGCGAGCCAGAGGATCATGTGAAAAAGAACCGGGGAGAGAGTTTAAGCATCGCTCATTGGGGTATTTATAGGACCAAGGGTGTGTGAAATATGCAATTTGAACGCCACATGCCTTGGGCCTATGATGACTTGTCTATGTTGTACATGCCTATATGACCATTGGGTGAGCCTACCATGCCATAATTACAAGCCTACTACACCGTAATTATGTTGTCAAAGCAACGGTGCAATTAGGTGAGGTGCATTAATGTCGTGTAATGACTTGCCACTTTGCTATGCTCTGTAGCATAGCGCATTGGCGTAGCGTAGCAT
This sequence comes from Gnetum montanum, assembly GCA_015680685.1. Lineage (NCBI taxonomy): Eukaryota > Viridiplantae > Streptophyta > Gnetopsida > Gnetales > Gnetaceae > Gnetum > Gnetum montanum. The sequence goes on along the minus strand of MNCI01006123.1, from coordinate 86,315 downwards.
CTTGTTACACGTCTTTCTGCATGTGTAGAAAGCCTTTGAAACATGTAGGTAGTTCATTGCATGTGTGCTACACTATGCTATGCTACGTAGCGTAAAGTAGTGCCTTAGTCGCAAAAACGTCGATCTACAAACTTTGCCTTTTGCATTGCAAAGCTTGCAAACTTGCTGATCCCACCCTTTGAGATGCCTTCTGTCAACTTTTGCAGAATTGCTATGTCTCGCTACATCATGTAGCTAAGCGTAGCGTAGCAGCAAACATGACTAGATGTTGGCCAAGTTCGCTACTTTTTGATGGAAGGAGACATTGCTGAAGGACTTAAAGTCGGGTGAGGGGATTGGTTATCCAGCTTTTGCTATGTTGTGCTACATTACATAGCATAGTGTAGCCTTGTGCTTCTACAAACATCTTCTGAAGTTTGCTATGCTACATGGCATAGCATAGCCTAACAAGGCTCCTTAACTTAGAAAACTTGCTGAAGCAGACAGTTTGAAAATCAAAGCATCCATCTCCTAAAGAATTGCCGTAACGCTGCATGAATCGCAAAGGCCTGGTGAAGAAATAATGTCTTCGAATTTTGGGGTGTTTCATCTACCTTGCTATTTTGGACATTTCTATATCGGTGTTGTTATGCCAAAAAAGAGAGGATGGCTCTGAAATCCTAGTCTATTACTTGAGCCATGCATTGATAGCATATGAAGCCAAGTACAACAAAGTGGAAAGGAATTGTCTCTCCCTAGTGTTCACACTAAAGAAGTGGAGACACTACCTATTTTGTAGCCAAGTGAACATCATATGCAAAAGCAATGTACTTCGAGCTATCACAAACAACCTATATGAAAGTAGCAAGATAACTCGATGGAAAGTAATAACAACGAAATTCGATTTACACTATGTAGCCCAATTGTTAATAAAAGGACAAGCAATAGTTGTGCAGCTTGCAGCTTCACCCATTGATGATGAGGTGATCATAGAACCCAAATTCCTTGATGAACACATTAGCAGTGTAAATTTTGTACAATTTCATTTCGAGGTCACTTTGCATTTCGACGGTGCCTCAACCACGCAAGGTGGTAGTGCCGTCGCTGTCATTACATTCCCCTTAGGGGACATGCAACCTTTTGCTTATCGTTTCACGTTCCTTTGTATGAACAATGTAGCTGAGTACGAAGGACTCCTCAGAGGCCTCTTAACAACCCAGCAATTAAAAATCCAACATTTGGCAATTCAAGGTGACTCTTAGCTTATTGTCAATCAAATCACTAAGGTCTACACCTATAAAGCTTCGCATTTAAATCCTGACTGTGATTTTGCCAAAAAAATTATTGCAATAGTTTACCACAATAGACATCCATCATGTGCCACACAATGAGAATACCGTAGACGATGCCTTAGCTATGCTAGCATTAAATTTTCCGTCACATCTATTTGTGACTCTACCAGCTTCGATAATAGAGTGCACACACCTTATCACCCAAGCAATACACATGGCCTTTATAAGCACTACCAATGCCCAAGAGTGGTATGCTAATGTGAAGGCCTACTTGCAGCATGGTGAACCCGCCTAAAGGGATGCAATCCAATGGCTTTATCATCAACTTTCTTAAAAGAAAGCTTAGTAATAGCAAGAGGCAATGGCATGAGCAAATCCTCTATGTGCTCTAGGCCTACCATACGATGTGTAGGACAACTACAGGTAAGACCCCCTACAGCCTAGTCTATGGATCTAAAGTAGTATTGCCTCTTGAATTGCAGGTACCATCACTATGAATGATCCTTTCAAGCGTCATAAATGAAGCCCAGAACAATGAGTCAAGGATCTTTGATCTCGACTTCCTAGATGAATATTGTACACAAACACTTGGTCGCATCACATGGTATTAAGACAAGCAGCAAAAAAAGCATCATGCAGACCTATATCGACGGTCGATTAAAAAGGGGGACCTAGTCCTCAAAGTTTTGCGTGAACATGTGGACAAGTTTTCAGAAAATTGGGAAGGTCCATTCATAGTCACAAAAGCCTATGAAAAAAGAGCCTTCAAGTTGGTAGACATGGATGGTAGAGGATTTGCAAATCTTGTAAACCACCTGTACTTAAAGTCGTACTTCATATGATGCAGAAGCAAGGTAAGCACCATAGTCTACTATGACTATAAATTGGCATCCATATTCTACTACCACTATAAACTGGCATTCACAGTCATCCATGACTATAAACTTGCATAGATAGTCTACCATGACTATAAACTAGCACAAAACATCTGCTATGACATTAAACTGGCATAGACGGTTTGCTACGACCTTAAACTGACCCGTCTGCCGTCTTCTACGATGATAAACTAGCACAACGGTCTGCTGGGATCTTAAACTAGCATAGTGGTCTCCTAGGACCTTAAACCAATACATTAGACAGTCTACCAGGATCTTAAACTGGGTTCATGGCATAACATTCCCAACTCATAATCCACAACCATTCATACAAGTGAGCGTGCACAATGCTGACGTAGGGTGGAGTGTTGCAGTTCCAAAACATAGTTCATGATGGCAAGAAAATATCCTCTAGAACGAATGTGACACCATTGCCCCTAGCATCTTGCTAACCCTTTATAGATGTCATTTGACATCTTGCTAACCTTCTGGAGCTACCGCTACCATAGCCCATTGACTTGGCAGTAGCTTCCGTTGTTAGCACCTACCACTAGAGCCCTAGCACTATTGTGGCCTAGCCACAAAGTTGCTACCCTCCAGCCCCCACCATCATCCAAGCCCAAAATACGTTTAGATATTAATCCTCTCACCTTACAACTGAATTGCATGATGTTTGCCTTGGACGGGGACTCCTAAGCACCTACATTGCCGCAACTCCTAGCCCCCTCAATGCCGGCCCCTTCAGCCTGCTGCTACCAAAGCCACTGTTGGCCTTCCTGCTTTAGACGTCGCTTACCTCAGCAATAGTGCCTATCACTTTAGTGATGTCTAAAGCAATTAAGAGCTTTGCCTAACTACATTTCATGGTTACATTTCTCTAGTATGCTTTCTATTGCGCTTGCAGCGTATGGGCTGAGACGGCATCGGTCAGAGATGCGTTTCGCAAGGAGAACAGGGCACCACATCGTTTTGAGATGACTGCTCTAACTAGCTTAGCTACTTTGGAGTGCACATCCTGCACCTCCCCTTTAACCTTCTTCATCTTGTTTCTCAAACCTACAGTTTCCCTTTTCACACCCCTTTTACAAGATTTCTCGACGTGTGTAAAGCCCTCCCATATGCTCAAATCCAAAGTCCATAACATGCGTAACATAACTTGATGCATGGGAAGCATTTGTAGATAGGTCAAAGCCCCACATGGATGTAATGCAACTCATCCCAGGGAGGAAACACCTGTCCTGAAACAACAAGGCTATTTGCAAATGAATATGGCTAAATAACAAAAGAAAAGCGCCAAAGCATAAAAAAAAAGTGTGTGTGCTCAAAGAAAATGGCACACCCGTTGTTTCAGAATGATCCTCTCCAAGAATTCTGATGAGAGGTTAGAAGGTAGTAAAAGAAAAGATGTCCATCTTACCCTACTAAGTTCCATCTTACCCTTTCCTGAACCTATTCCCTCAAGTCTATCCTTTCCCCTTTCCCCTTTCCCCTGCACAACTATCCTGTTTCTCCTAAGCATGACAAAGAAACTTTTGAGCAACCACCGAAGAGTGATGTTGGTGACTTGTCTCTCATGGTGTTTCATATTCTTTGTCAACATCTATCAGAAGGACCCTCCAAACGTTGACAAAGAGGGGTCAATGAAACACCATAAAATTTCAAGATCCTCATGTCTCACCAAGGTCTTGGAATTTAGGCAAGAACTTCCACAATTGTAGTGTCATAAACGTTTGGCAGGAAAACATAGGCACTGAGATTAGACTATCCAATCCAACAAGTTTTCTATCTCCAAAGCTGATAGGCCCGATGGACTCTCTGGCCTGCCCACCTGGACAATTCACTCGGCTGACAATCTACTCAGAAACTATGCTAGGAGTGGCTGAAAGTGTTTGGGATAAGCAAATAAATTCATCAAGTTTTCTAGTGAAGAAGTTTTCTACGCTATGTAGCATAGCAAAGCCTCAAAAGATAGTTACTCAAGCGTCCAAAAGCAAATTGGCAGAATGATGGCAAAACAAGTTGAAGATTCATTCAACGCACAGTGCTACGCTACGTAGCATAGCATAGCATAGCAAATACAAAGTAGAAAATCTTAGCTTTCCAAATGATTCCAATAAGAAAGTTACACTCGAAAAACACTCCGGCCTCCAAAATTGGCTGCCTTGTTTAGCATCAAGCCGTGAGCAAAGTTTCTTGCTAGAGAATGAAGGATTGAACGAAAAAGCAGGATACGCTGGCTGCTATGCTATGCTACGCTAATGTGCCTGACAGTGTGAGCTATGAAACACTAGTATAGAAGCATCAAGATGTCTTCAGGAAGCTCTAGAACTTGTTGACAACAATCTTTCTCACTCTAGCATCTCCCTGGCAGAATCAGCAGTTTCACTTTGTTTTGCACACCCTCCAGTCAAACCCCCAAAACATTGTTCCTATGCTTAACCCTACTCATAAAGGTAGGGAAGACGTAGTCCTGGAGCATAAGCTCCATTTTTTGCATTGTTAGCACACTGATCTTCAGACATGTAGTCACGGAGGTATAGTTGTAGCATAGCTAAATTCATGACCAGCATCGCACACCTACATGGTACGGCCATGTCAACATCTTGTGGGGTCTAGGACATGTGGCATCCAGGGTGCATTTATTGATTGCTTCTAGCCCTATAAATACCCTAGAAAAAAATGATCAAAGGGTTGGCTTTTCATTCAAAGAGTTGGCATTGTTGCATTGACAAGAGCGGTTGGCTTGTTGGCTTTTTGCATTGCCTAGTTTGCTTCTTGATTGACTTAATAGCAAATAGAGTTGGCCTCTTGCTATAGTTGGCTTTTAAGTTGGCTTCTAGAAGGCATAGTTGACATTTCCTTTGAGCATTCTAGTTACCCTTGAGTTCTCTGTGTGTCTCTGGCATTGCATGACCTTTTGTACACCTTTCAAACAAGATAAAGAATAGAATCTGCGACCTTGGGGCAGTGCATTTTTTCACTTGAGTTTGTTTTACTATTTCTTTACTATTATTGTTTTCTTGCATTATTTTCTCCATTTTGCATTTATTGATCATCAATTTACCTCACATGCCTCGCCTTCGAAACAACGTTTACATAAGGTTAAGATACATCAACTAAGTCCATGTTTGGTCGACCAGACCGTTTAGGGTGCCCCGCATCCATTTTTCTCTAGCACAGTCCTCGCATGGATCCAGGGTTAAACTATTCACTTGGCAACTTCTCGATGTTCTAGCCACCGATTTTTTTGGTCGCTACACCTCCAAACATATCCAAAATCAACTAAAAACATGAGAAATCATAGTCTACAAACCTAGAATCCTAGTCAATGGGCTCGCATACCATCCTAAAGCTAAAGAACAAGTGCATCCCCATTCTTCCATGTTGAATCCATCATGCTCAACATGGAAAAATGGGGAGAAGATATTCCAAATTACTTTTACACTCAAAACCCTTTGAGATGGCCTTAGAACACAACTAAGGGATGCAAAACTATCAGATCTTGGTTCTAGATGCCTATGAAACCTTGTTTGATCTTGTTTTGACCTAGATCTAGATTATGCATGTTAAGAGCCATCCATCCATTCTGGCTAGCATGGATTAAAGGGGGTGAAGCTTCAAAGCCTACTTTTTAGCTTTTTCTAAGCTCCAAAGTGACCAATTTTGATAGATCTAGCCCTACGCTACCTTGGGAAGGCCTCAGAATCTTGATTTAGATCCTCTGGACAACACATAATCCATTTTGATTATTTTCAATGATGGAGATCACCTCTTCCATGTTGGCTATCATGGATCTAGCATGGAAGAAATTTTTAGGCTCAAAAGAAGGATTACAAGGGTTGAAACTAATGCCAAAACTAGTCCATTCCCTTCCCTAGTCAATATGCTAACATGCAAACCATCATATGTTAAAATTTGATCAAAACAAGCTTGGAAAGTTGATTGGAAGTTTCTTTCATTCTACGGATTACACCTTTTACACTAGCTAGCATGGAAATAGGGGGGGTCTAGTGTGGAAGCTTTAAAGCCCTTGATTTTTAGCCCTAGACATCCTAAAAGGAACCTCTGTTAATGCCCAAACTTGCCTAACAATCTTGTAGCCTTAAACCATAGCCTGCTAAGGGCCATAACTAGTAAAATCTAATCCCTTTTGACCATATTTTGACCAAGATTTATCATATGTATCCTACTTTTTCTTGTTTTAGCCTTGTTTTATCATAATAACCTATTTTGACCATTGCTGCATTGTTGACCTTACTTAGCCTTGATAATACTATTATTTCTTTATTATAGCCATGTATGATCTTGTTTAGCCTTTGATTGGTATTGAATGATTGGGCTTGACCTTCCCTAACCACCATTTGGCACCATGTAACCATGGCCCACTAAGGCCTTAAACTAGCATCATGGCCTGTAAAGGCCTTAAACTGGCATCATAGTGTGCTAAGATTCTACGTTGGCATCATGGTTCATTATGGACTTAAACTGGAAAGCTTGTGACCAATTGTAACCTTGTTTTGACCTTATTTTTATTCTTTATTCCATTTCATCTACCTATATCTACCTTTCTTATAACCTTATATGATCCCTTTCACATTCTATTTGGCATTAGATTAGCATATTTTGTTTGCATAATTTATAGCCTTTTTAATTATTTACTCATCTTCACCCAAGTGCCACTTAATGTGATTATGGTTGATATGTAAGACTGAAGTATGAGTACGTGGGAGCATATCATTTTTCCTTTGAGCTTAAGTGGGCCACATGGTAATGTTAAATGGTGTATTAACCTTGACTGTATGAACCTTGAGCCTGAGTGTCTTTTCAACCACATAGCCTCAATAGAGAAAGCTCTAGAATAGCCTAAAACCCTAGTTAAAAGTATTGACTTAAAGGCAAGACACATAACTAAAGACCCTTTGATTAAGGTTCATGTCACAACACACAATGGTTAGGAGAAAACACTAAAGCTAAGTTTCTCATTGCAACCTCAATAGGCTGAAGACATCACCAAGGTCCTACAAGGAAATATTAAGGCCTTCACTTGGTCATATGAAGATATGCTAGGTTTATACCCATGCCTAGTACAACATAACATCATACTAGATCCTAGAATTAGACCAGTTAAACAAAAATTACTAAAATTAAACCTTATTTGGCCTTGGAAATCTACGATGAAATCACAAAACTCTACCAAGCTAGTCTCATTAGGGTTGTTAACTATATAGAATGGGTGTCCAACACTGTGGTAGTCCCTAGGAAAAATGGGAGTATACGTATTTGCATTAATTTCTAAGACTTAAATAAGGCAACCATCAAGGATGGCTTTCCTTTGCTTAGTATTGATCAACTTATTGATACTATGGCTGAACATGCCTTATTTTCCTTTATGGATGGATTCTTAGGATATAACTAGATTAGGATCAACCCAAACCATCAACTTAGCATGACTTTCATAACCCCTTGGTGTACCTTTTGCTATACTATTGTGCCCTTTGGCCTTAAGAATGCAAGAGCAACTTACTAGACAGCCATGACCTATATCTTTAGTGATTACATGCTAGGTTTTCTCAACAATTACATGGATAATATAACTACTAAGTCCAAATTGGCCAACAATCATGCTAATGACCTAGATATTGTTCTTAAATGATGCCTCAAGTATGAGCTTAGGCTTAATCCCAACAAGTGTGTCTTTGGTATCAAGACTGGTAAGATGCTTGGCTTTGTAGTATTTAAATTAGGGATACATGTCAATCCTAATAAAGTTTATGCCATATCCAAATTAGTACTACCTACCAACCTTAAGGAGCTTCAAGGAGTACAATGTATATTACAATTTATCTGTAGGTTTATCACTAGGCTTACAAATAAACTACAACCTATGCAATAGTTACTTAAGAAAGGGATTCACTATGAGTGAATAGATCAATGCCAAGAAGCCTTTAAAAACCTTAAGCAAGAGTTGGCGTAATTGCTGATAGTCTATCCTCTGCAAGAGGGAAAACCTTTTTATATCTACCTTGTCATGTCCAACACATTAATTGCTTCTCTACTTTGTTAGAAACATGATGATGGAGTAGAGATTCCAATATACTACCTTAGCCATGCACTAGTTGCCCATGAGACCTATTACATTGAAGTGGAGAAGTATTGTCTAGCAATAATCTTCTCATTGAAGAAGTAGAGATACTATGTATTCAGAAGCTAAGTCAATGTCATTTGCAAGGATAATGTACTTAGAGTTATAACCACCAATATCTATGAGAGTAGCTATATAGTCCAATGGAAAGCCATAATAATAGAATTTGACCTTCATTACATCTCTCAATCCTCCACAAAAGGTGGAGCTATAGTCGTACAACTTACTATTTCACCTATTGATGACCAAACAACCATAGATCTTGAGTTCCCTAATGAACGTATCAACTTAATTATCCAAGTGTTCAAGGACTATGAGGTAGTCATGCATTTTGTCCAGGCTTAAACTACCCATCGACCTAGTGTCGCTATCATCATAACATTCCCATCTAGTGAAATCTGATCCTTCACCTACCATTTTGATTTTCCATGTACCAACAACATAGTAGAGTATGAGCATTTTCTCAAAGGGATGATGGTAGCTCATGACCTAGGAATCAAGAAATTAATGATTAGAGGTGATTCACAACTTTTTGTTAACCAAGTAACTGAGGTCTATGCATGTAATGCCAAACACTTACAACCTTACTATGACATAGGAAAGAAATTGTTACAACAACTTATAGATGTTAAGATTCAACACATACCCTAAAATGAGAACACCATGGTTGATGTAATTGCAACATTAGCCCTCAGTGTAACACTAGATGTGTTTAGTAATTTATCCCCCTTAACAATGGACTATGCTATCCCCATCATGTAGAATGCTAAGGATACCTATGTGGCCATAGTTCATACCACTCCTGCCAAGGAGTAGTATGATAATATCAAAGTTTTATTTATGCATGATGAATCCTCATAAGCCCTAACTACTACTTAAAAGGATGCTATACACAAATGAGGGAAGCAGTATGTCATTGTAGGTGATAATACATTATGCCAACAGTCCTATGATGGTTTATTATTAAAGTGCTTAGGTAAAATCAAAGCCAGAATAATCCTAGAGGAGGTTCATAATGTGTTTTTTGGGGAAATATAGGACCTAGATCTATGGCCATTAAGATTGAAAAGTTAGGCTATTACTAGCCCCATATGGAAAGCGACTACCTGTAGAAGATTAAGCATTGTGATACATGTCAAAAACATACTAACCTGATACATGTACTACCAACTCAGTTGCATACCACTCAAATAACACGGGCATTTTAATGATGAGGGTTTGATATAATTAAACCTATAATGCCTAAGTCTTCTATAGTTCATAGCTTCATCATCATTGCAATTGAATACTTTTACTAAGTGGGTTAAAGCTATTCTCCTAAGGATGACATCTAAAAAAATCTGTAAATTCATTCTAGATAACATTGTAGCCTATTCTGGCATACATGTGACCATAGTTATAGATAATTGAACATAATTTAGTAGCCAAGAAATGAAGGATTTTTGTCATAACCTAGGCATTAAAAATTATTTTTCATCACCTTATTACCCTTAAGCTAATGGAAAAGTAGAAGTAAGCAACAAGGCCATCATCAACTTGCTCAAGAAGATTCTCAATAGCAACAAGTGCAAATGGCATGAGTGGCTTATCCATGCACATTGGGCCTATCATATGGTAATTGGTGTAACACCTTATAGCTTGGTTTATGGTTTTGAAGATATTTTACCTCTTGAATTTCATGCACCATCGCTTCAAGTAGCCTTGAATAACTTCATTAATGATGAAAAAAGGAAGGAGTTGCGAACATTAGACTTGAACTTAGTGGAGGAGCAATGTGTGCAAGAACTTGCTCACATCGAGCATTATCAAGAGAGGTAGAAACAATAGCACCATTATAACTTGATCAAGTGTAAGATCAAGGAAGGTGACCTAGTCCTCAAATCCATCCATGAGCATGTGGATAAATTCTCAACCAACTAGGAAGGGTCATTTCTTATCACCAGAGCCTACGATAATGGAGAATTCAGGATAGTCGACATGGATGGGAATGAGTTGGTCAATCTGGTCAACCATTCCTATTTAAAGCCTCATTACATGTAACCTACATGTAGCTTACAACAACCATGAAGTTGACAACCATCAACAAGTGAGCCTGCTTCAACACGGCCTATCAAGGCCTTAAACCTGCACCATGGCCTACCAAGGCTTTAAACCAACACCACGATTTTCTACAACCTTATATTGGCAACATGGCCTATTGAAGCATTAATCCAATTCCACAACCTGCTGAGGCCTTAAACTAGCACCACTAAAACCTTGAACTAGCAGCACAACCTATTGAGGCCTTAAATTGGTACCATGATCCATTATGATCTTAAACTAGCAACATGGCTTGTTGATTTCTTAAACTGGTAATACTATCCTCTGTAACCTTAAATTAGCACCATGGCCTGCCAAGGCCTTAAATTGGTACCATGACCCATCACAGCCTTAAACTGGCAACATTGTTAACTTTCGTAGCTTGGTTTTATCATTCTATCTGACTTGTATACATTGTAATATTATAACATGCTCTATTTGCTTGGTTTTCTTGTCCTCTTGGAGTTGTGTTTGTAGGATGAAGCCTAAATCCATTGCAAGGGTGTAATTCATTAAGGTAGAAAGTCACCACATGATCTCAATGTGTAAAATTGGGTGAGTTTATCTTGCTTTGTCAAGAGTGCTTATACCATTATCCTCCATCTAGTACCACTTCTCAAGCCTAACCTCATAACCTGATTATGGCCTTCCATACCTTGGAAAATAATGTTGGCCTATGTTTGCTACTCATGCACTATAGCCATATGATATCTATTCATCATGCTCCATTCTCAAGTCCACTTGAATGTAACATAGTTGATTTAGTGGAAAAATAATTAAGTCCATTGAGTGTAATACATCTCATTCGATGGGATAACCCCCCAAGTCTGTTGAGTGTAATGCAACTCATTCAATAGGAAAACTATATCAAACCTACCTTGGCAATGAAACCTAATGAAGGTTTCACCCCACAAAATAAAAACAAAAAGGAGAAGCAAATCAACAAGAAGCTAAATGACCAATGAAGCCTCAAAGCCCAATGGTCAAACCAACCTTGGAGCGAAATGATTGGATCCTCAAATGTATTTTCTAAGTGACCTACACTTCAAAAAATATCAGTGTCACTCCATAGCCATGATGTCAATACTTGAAATGCATTGTTAACCTCCATGACCATCTCCCTAATGACCTCAAACCATCATCTCATCATAGTCCTATTCCATCATCACAAGCACTCTTTGGCATGGTTTGAAACTGGATCAAGCATGGAGAGGGATCATCCATGGTGAACCTGCAATGGTATTTTGTATTCTTTTTCAGTGCCTCTCGAGTCAATCCTATAGATACCAACAAAGAGGGGCCAACGAAACGCCACCAAATTTCCATTTTGTAACCTTTGTAACACCATCCCATGAAAACTAAGGCTAAAATTCATTGTAAATGTGAATATTGTAACCTATGAGGAAAAATCTCATATATTTCATACTTTTGAGGTTAAAAAATGCCTCATAAGTGATCAACGCCTCATTTGAAAAAGTCACCTAGTGTTTATATTTGGGCTTGGAGGGATGGTCAAAAATGCCTTTTAGGATGCCAAAATTGGAAATTTGATGGCTTTTATAGGGGTATATACTTTTCTATGTTGGAAGCATTAACAAGAGGATAGATCTCACCTACCCCCAGCATGGAGGAATGCAGGTCACCTATTCCCATTGTGGAGGGGTAGATCTTAGCATGGAAGGGTGAGCAATTCACAATGTCCAGTGTGGATGGTAATTCAACTTTCTTTTCCAATGTTGAAGCTCCATCTTCCTAGCGTTGATGCATGCTCAAACCCCCTCCCCCCCAACATAGAAGCCACAAAGACTAGATTCCAACACTCCATGTACTTCAACATTGACCATGCATTCCAATAAGGAAATTTGAAAGCCAGGGGTAGAAGATCTCCCTCTAGTGTAGATGGTGTACCCCATTACTATTTATGGCTATGAGGGTTTAGCATTTACTATATATGGTAACCCTTGAATTTGGACACCCATATTACTTATATGTGGCAGAAATTTGTAGCAAACTTATAGCCAATTTGCAACTACATGATAGCCAAATTGTAGCTAATTTGTAGTCCATTGCATGGCCAAAAACCTATAAAACCAAAATAGCAACATCATTCTAAAGTTCCACACTTTTGCATTTTGAGCAATATAGCATTTTTGACCTCTAAGAGATCTTGTAACCTTCCAAAAATGTATCTTCTTAGAGCCTCCCATTGTGAAACCCCTGTAGCCTTATTACCTCCTTGAGAATTGTGGATTTTCAATTTCTACACTATGCTCTTGGGAAACCCAACTCCCAGTGTGGAGAATTTTAATAGCCAAAATTTTCCACATTTCTCAACCCCCCAACAGTGACCATTGTTGTAGATTTGGAATAGTAGTAAAAGAGGTTGAATAGCACTAAGTATGGCAGGACATCTAGATTGTGGAGGTGATTACATCAACACCAATGAATCTTGAACTTTTGTCAAAGTGAACATGCTTTGCTCTTCTATGAGCAACATTTTTACATAATCTTTGAACTCTTTCTTTATTTCTTTTCAATAAAGTTTTATAATTTGTGTGTAATTTGTATTCTCTTCTCAATTTCTAGGTTTTCATTTTTCTTTGGCATTATTCATTTTGCATTTCATAAGTCCCTCAGTGATCTTCTAGACCATCTAGGATACCTCAAATCCCATTTTTTGGGAGGCCTTGGGGATTCAAGGTTTAGGCTGCTATGCCAAAACTTTCGATTTTCCCTTGATCAAATTTTTTGATTGCAACACATGATGAAGTTAGTTTTGGTTTTGTTGTTGTATTAACTATTTCCTCTAACCATGATGTCATGCGTGTACAACTTTCAAAAAGTGTGTTAGGATTTAAGGACTAATTTCTTAAGGTGTTTAATGGGAGACTGGATGAATTCCCACCAATGAGAAATGTTTGACATCAATTTGATTTCATCCCTAGTGCTACTATTCCAAATAAGAGGGCATAGTATATGGCACTAAATCAATGGGAAAAATTACAAAGGCAAGTAGAGGAGTTACTTAAAAATGATTTTGTCAGAGAATTCATTTGAACTCATGTAGTTCCAACTATACTTATGCCAAAGAAGAATAGTGATGAATGAAGAATATGCATTTATTTGAGGGATGTGAATAGGATAATAGTAAGATACATGTTTCCTATTCTAAGAAGGGATGATATTCTAAATGTCAAATTCAAATTTAAATCAAGCCTAATCATGAATGGAAGATAGCTTTCAAGATACTAGATGGATTATTTAAGTAATTGATGATGCCATTTGGGCTTACAAATGCACCTGCTACATTCTTGAAGTTGATGCATAATGTTCTCAAGGATTTGATTGGTAAGTGTTGTATTATCTTCTTTGATGATATTTTGGTGTATAGTTCTAATTTTAAGGAGTAGTTGAATCACTTGAGAAGAGGACTTTTAAAATTAGAGGTACATTTTTTGATTAATGTAAAGAAGGGTCATTTCTTCAAGAAGGACATGTGGTTTCTAAAAATCAAATTCAAATGGGGAAATTTCACATACTTTATACTTTTGGGGCTAAAAAGTGCTTCATAAGTGGTCAAAGCTTCATTCTCCAAGTGAAAAAAGGTCATCTACTATCTATATTTGGGCTTGGTAGGGGTGGTTAAAAATGCCTTTTGAAATGCTAAAAAAGGCAATTTGATGGGTTTTATTGGGGGGGGGGGGCGCGGGGCCTATACATTTTTCTACATTGGAAATAGATGCAGGGGTAGATCTCACCTACCCCTAGTGTGGAAGGGTGGGGGTTTTGGAAACCTTTCCCCCTCAATGTGGAGACCACATGCATAGCCTAGAAACTCCTCCTCCCCCCACCCAAACAAAAGTGAAAGTTTCTTCCTAGCATTGAGGCTTCATTCCCAACATGAAAAACTCAATTCCCCCAACATGGAATCCATAAAAGCAAAATTTCATCACTTCATGCACTTCAACATTGACTAGCCACTTTAGCAAGCATACTGGAGAGATTAGCATAGAAGCTTTTCTCCAACATGGAAGGTGTGCCTCGATTACTATTTATAGTAAATGAAATAACCATGGGGGAAGAACTTACTATGTATAGTAACCCACCAAATTTGGGTACCCATATCACTTGAATTTGGTGGCAAATTAGCAACCAATTTGTAGCCATTCTCAGCCATTTTGTAGCTAATTTACCGCCAATTTGCAGCCAAATCATAGCCATTTTGCAGCCCCATTCATGGCCCAAAGAACCTATAAAAACTAGCCTCCAACACTGTTTACAAGTTCAGAAATTTTCTCAAGGTTTAGCAATTTTGAGCAAGTTTAGCATTATCAAGCAATTTTTGGCATACACACATCATTGTTCATAATTCCACACTTGGGGCATTCTCAAGCACTCAAGATCTCTTGCAGGTTCCTATACTTGCATTCTCTAGAATCCTAGTGGGGAAGCACTATAGACTTGAGATTTGTGGATTTTGGATGTCAACATTGCACTTATGGGATTTCCATACCCTAGTGTGGAGTAACCTAGCATCTAATGTCTTCACTTTTCTCACTCCAGTGGTGACCCAACTTGTATATTTAAGGTTGCAATAGTGAAGGAAGGTTTAATAGCATTAGGAGTGGCTTAGCACTTGAATCAGGGAGTAGATCACAAAAAGTTCAATGGGATTTCAACTCTTGCATAAGTGAATCCCCTTTTTTGCCCATCCAGGCATCATTTGTACACATTTCTCTAACTTACACTTTATTCTTTCTCAATAAAGTTTTAAGTTTTGAGTTTTGTGTTCAAATATAAATTTATTTTCTGTGCATTATTTGGACCTATTTGTATTTCCACAATTTGCATTTCATAAGTCCTTAGTTGATCTACTGGATTGACCAGAGCACCTTGAATCCCATTTCTCTTGCAAAGGCCCTAGGGATTCAGGGTTGGGAAATTGCTACACCGAGGATCCTTAGTTCTTTCTAGTGACTGAGGTTTTTGGTTGCAACAATTTTTCTTGGTGCTAGAAGCATGACCTTCACCTAAATTTTGTAACTAGATATATTCTTTTTATGATCATTTGCAAGCTTTTACTTAATTTTTTGTAGCCAAAACCTTTGATGAATCAATGCTAGTCTTTCCCCTCTGTGACCAAAACCATTTCATGGAAGTTGCAAGTGGTTTGGATGCTGAAACTTCACAACATCTACTATGAATTTCTAAGCAAAGCTAGTGTGGAAGCCTTAATAACCATTTAATTTCTACTACCACATTTTTTGCCACTAAACTAACATTGGTTTCCATACCAACCAAGCCTACTTATCCCTCCTTTATGACAAAAGTTGGTAGCCTACCAAAACCATCTTTGGAAATTGCCAAGTTTCCATTTTGGTTTTCAAACTTTCCTTCCCTCTCTCCAAAATTGAAATAACAAGGTGTGAGATTTTCATTATCTCACTTTCCTTCTTTCCCCCCTGCCATACCCAGTGTAGAGGTAGTTGGATGGCCAACTTAGGTGAGGTTTGAAACCAACGTTTTCAACATTCCATTTTTGATAAAGGGGTAAACTTCTATTATCCCCACTTACTAATTATAGTAAGTATATCATTTTTTTTCCATTTTCATTTTATTTAATAGTTTTTAAATTCCATTTACTAGAATTTATTCCTATTTTATCACTTATAGCCCATTTTAAAGGCATTCTCAGCACTATAGTCATGTCTTTCCAAAAGTCCACCAAATTGCCCTTGACCATCACTGGTTAAGATCATAGCCAACAAGCCATGAGGGTGTATGATCCCAAAGACCCTACCATCATTGAGTGTAGGAGATCTTTGAGGGTTAGAGGAAGAGTCCTGATTTGGTAGCCATAAATGAAGTTTGTTATAACTTCATTTATGCTAAAATATAGGCAGGCATGCTGATTCTAGGAATTGAAGCCAAGGTCTAAAGGGAATGTGAGCTCATACATATGGGTGGAAAAGAGTACATACCTTTCCCATATGAGCAAATTCCCCTTAACGATATTTATTCTAGTATCTATCCCAATTAATTACTGTGGAAGAGGAAGATGACAAGCCTAGCTTTGAAGAGCAATGAGAGGAGGATGATGAATTTAAGGTAGAACTTGAGCCTAAAAACATCCTATGAGGACTATTTCAACAAACATCTCCTAATGTCATAGCACCTTCCTCTAATGCTTTTGTTTTCTCCATGGGCATAGTGCCACCATCTTCCACTCCTTCCTACCCTACTATGGTAGATCCCATGCTATTTATAATCACACATCACACTCAACTAATGCCACAAACAACCAACTATAGTACACCAATGTCATTTACAACATAGTCTTGATACATAAAACCATCAATGGTGGTTTTTGCCACCTCAAATCTATTAACTACTCATGTAGAGTCTACCATAAGACCCTAAGAAACATAGGGGTCATATACACCATTTTTCCCATTTGTGCCTCAAGTATCAGCATAAGCATCTTTTTCTTTGTTTTTCCCATAAGCCACAACCATAATGCAACCTCTTCCTTCTATCATGCAACCCATGATGAGGCCATAAGCTTTACAACAGATGCCCCAACCTTATGTACAAACCTCGCAACCTATGGGGCCACCTTCAAAGCTTGGATCAAGCCCTCCAAATGATCCAAGACCTAACAGAGGAGTTGAAGAGGCTTAAAGCCTCTATCACAAAAAATATCAAGATAATGAACTTCTACCAAGATGATCCCATAAGTCCTATAGTCCCATCCTTAACAATTCCTCTAGGTGTCCCCATTTCCCAATTTAGTAAATATAATGAGAAGGTAACTTTAATGCTCACCTTATCACCTCTTGATTTGAATGTTTGCTCTTGCATCCATTACCTCATACCATCATGAGGATTTTCCCTATTTCTTTGACTAGGAAAGCATTCAATTGGTATCAAAAATTATCCATAGGATCTATATCCTCTCTAGAATACTTGGTAGCCTAGTTTGTCAATCACTTCAAGTATAACTTGAAGCCTGACACAATGCTTAACCAACTCATGAAGGTCAAGTAGGGGCCTTTAAAACCTCTATAAAAATTCATTTAGCGATGGAATGGACTACTAAATGAAACACCAGAGCTTATAGTTGAAGCCCACTTGTTACCCATATTCAAGGAAGTAGTTAATGACTTCATCTAGTCCAAATTCTACTACATTGATCTATAGTCTCTTAGCTAAGCATTCTCACAAACTAAAAATATAGACAATGCTACAAAGGCTAGTCATGATCTAGCCTATATAGCATATAAAAATCAACATACTAGAAGAGAAAAATAAAAGAGAAAACAAAACCACACTACTATAGCAACTATAACCAAGGAAAAAAAGACCATGAACTAAGGGCCAAAGGTCAATTCACTCAAGGCCTCCACCAATGACTGCAATAGCTAATGATAAAATTCTAGGACCACTCCATCAATAATAAATAGACCTAACTTCAAAAGGAAGGATAGGTCTAAATACACTATGTTTCCATTAAAACCATTTTATTTGCTAGACTAACTATTAAGAAGTGGATGCATGCAATAAAAACAAATGATCGAAGTCACTCGAAAGAAACACAAGCAACCATGTGAAATAGTCAAAAATCCCACTCGAGCAACAAAGGATGATCCCCAATAGCCTAGATACTTTAAGCTAGATCACTTTTTACCATCATCATCAACTACCTAGTCATGATATAGACTTCTACCTTGTGCTGAAGGATGATCTGCAAAGGATGACCTACAAAGGATGATAGATAGGAAAAAAATAGTCTTAAATGCCTCTAACCTAATTTAGCTACAAAAATAGTCAATGTAGGTCTACAAAGGCCCATTGAAGGCTAATGATAGCCCCTATTTTATTTTAGCATTCAATATCAATGACAATTGAACACCTGCAAGAGAACCATTTGTGATTCAAGTACCCCTCTACAATGAAAGGGCTTCTTTATCTTCACATAGCTCAAGATCCACCTTCATTGTGAAAGTATCATCATGAATGACTTTGAGGGAACATTTTTTCATCAAGGTCTTCCAAACCAATACAACCCAAATAGCCATAGCCTAACTAAATACACAACAACCTCTTATCGGGGCCAATACTACTACCTCTTCTTTATAGCCAATGGCTAACAACCAAAAAACTATAGCCAAACAAAGGAAGAAGCATACTTAAAAGCCTGACAACAAGAGAGATAAGCATATTGAGGCAAGAAAAGAAGTGGGTTCATTAAAGTCCACTCTTATTTTGGCTATACCCATGACCTCCTTTGCCCTGAACTCTTTAACCAACAAGCCACAGGAGGACACCAAATCCCACAACCAAAACAACAAGGAAGAGCCATAATAGCCAAAGCCTAAAGTCAAAGTTCACATTTTGGGATACATGAAGGAAGTAAAGCACAATCGGGATGACAAGCCCATGGCTAGCAATAAAAAATTCCTTAGTGAAATAGACCAAATCAAGCAATGCCTCAAGTAGAAAAATAAAACCCTAAGCTTGTATAACCTTATCATGAATTTTTCCACACATTGTGAGGTGCTCGTCAAAATTTTGACCTCCATATGCATTAGTGAGGATATTCTTGCTAATGAGAAAGCCATCCATGCAGTGATGATTCCTCCCTCACCAAGGGAGGAGAAGTCAACACCCTTAACATTTCACGATAGAAAAATTAAAGTTAATCCTCAGAATAAAGAAGTGACTACAACTCCTTTAGTCAAAACCATACACATAGGAAAATTTAAAATACATCAAGTGCATGTTGATGATGGAGCCACAACCAATGTTATCCCATGAACCATCATTGGATGCTTAGGCTTAGTTGAGCAAGTGCAACCTACAACTACTGTTGCTCTTAAGTCCTTCAATGGATCAATAGTTGTCATCAAGGGGTCTATCTCCTTGGATTTTGTAGTTAGAGAATTATTCCCTACAACTGCAAACTTCTTGGTGGTGGAAGAGACACCAAGATTAAGCCTAATCCTAGGAAGATCTTGGTTGGCTCAATTATGAGTTGTGTCCTTGCCCATCCATCAAGAAGTTCATCTTCCTTACGAGGAAGGTGAAATCATCATTCCTGGTGATAATGTAGCTCCCCTAGCTGTCAACAACATAAACATAAAATAGAGGTCTAAAGTGAAGCTTCAAGAAGAAGCTCCTAGCCATGGAAAGAAAAATCCTAAGACAGCAAACAATGATAATGGTAGACAATGGGATACATTATGGGATGAACTCCCTTTTAACATTATAAGCAAAGGGGATGGAAAATACAAACTTGTGTAGAATAGGCCTTACTCACTTCCTAATGTTGAAAAGATTAGGAGGAATTTCCACAAGTGAAGTTCACCTTAATCTTCCCATGCCTTAATGAATAAATGCATTGATAGCCAACTAGCCTTAATTTTATTTTGTAGTTCATTATATCTTTATTTTTTTATGTACATAGACTATGCATGTAGCCTAAGTTTGTTTGCATTTTTTTCTATTCATTACAACCCTTCTTATGATTGAAAAAATCCTTACAAATATACATCTCTTTCACATCTCATCTACTAAGATGTTAAACTAGCATTACTATATGTTAATATGTTAAACTTGCACTATGGCCCACTAAGACCTTAAATTGGCATTATGGCTTACCATGGCCTTAAAATGGCAATGTAGCCATAATCGTGCAATATAACTTGTACCTGCAATGGCCTAAAACTAGCAAACATCTTGCTTATTATGACACTTTATTTTGTCAATTAGCCATAGCCAAAAACATAAACATAACTATTTTTAATATTTACAATGTTTACAACTACTATAGATGCATATAGTCAAAAAATAAAACCAAAATTTAAATTTAAAGTTAAAATGTCCATAACATACATAGCCATGGCTACATTGTGTGGCAAAAATATCAAGGAATAACAATAATCTATAACATAGTCTTGGCTAATCATAGCCATCAACATAAAAAAACAAATAGCCAACAAGCTAAATGAAGGAGGATACTAAGTGGCATCTAGAGGAGGAAGTGGTGGGTCATTTCCTCTCTTACTACGAGGGCCACCAATGTCTTCTAAGGCTTGAAATGCAAAAACATATAGCTAGTTAGTAACCTATAGCCAAAATCATGACTTAAAACAAAGACTAAAACGTAAAATATATCAAACCTATGGAGATTCTAGCTCCATTACTTCTGGGGGTAGATGGGGAAGGCCTTCCTCCAAATGATGAAGGATCTAGTCCTTTGTCATGTTTACCCAGTCAACATTCCCAAGATCAATGCCAGAAAGAATGCCAATCCTATCTATAGGAGTCTAAGGATGGGGCTCATGGGTAGTAGCAATTGTAGAGGTCTCACTTGCAATAGTGGTAATCTAAAGGGTAGAGGATTACTCCACCTTGCAAGTACTTTCAAAAAGTTGATAAGCACTCTCTACCTAGATCCCCTAAATGAATAGCTCTCTCTTGAACCATTCAACTGACTCCTTCTTGAGCCCCTTTAGGTAGGCCTCACAATCAGTCTTATATTATCACTTGTGGACCTTTTGTGTCTTGCTTCACTCTAGGACCCAAGCACAATGATCCTTGTACTCAAACTTTTGGGAAATGAGGTTCCTCTGCATACATTATTCCACCATCTCCCATAGGACTGCTACATTATCTTGAACAACATGGTAGTAGTGGGTCCACATGATCTCTTTAGTCTATAATTTTCTTAAGTTAGCCACTTGGGCTTCCACAAAGGCCTTACAGTCTTAGAGACCTCTAATGGTATCCTCCTACCTTTAATTCTTTTCCCTTAAAGCCATAACTTCCTCCCATAGGGATTTGTTGGACCTCTTTAGCTCCCATGAAGTTTTTGTGCATGACATTACCAAATCAGTAGTGGTCTTGTACAACTTCATGGGTATACTAGATACATCAAAGGGAAGCTTAGGTAAGAATTTTATTTTCATGTCTCTACTGGGGTCCCATTCCATGAAAGGTACTATGTAAGCATTAAATGCAACCATAAAACAAAACCTAAGATGGCCATAATGCAAGCAAAGTCAATGACTAAGACACACACAAAAAAATCCTTACCTATCCCAAGTGCAACCTGATGCAACTGATTGATGATGTCCTTAGTCATTCCATGCAAGAACTCCACTTTGTCTAGAGTCTCTACCCATGGTTTCAAATGAAACTTATGGATAGGAGTTGGCACTGGTGATTCATGAACTATTGTAAGCATAATAATCATCGAAAGATTAGGATGATAGCCAAAGATAACCAATGAGATATAATGAAAATATTAAGGCATAGGAATACCTAGCTCATCCTCCTCTCCCTCATCTAGGATGATGATGGGAGAGGTACATGGTACTACCTCACCAAACAAGGCATCTAGATCTTCTATACTTACATCAGCAAATCCTTCAACCATAGGTTGCTTTAGGAGTACCTCTTCTACATGCATTTGTTCTACCTCCATAGCAGCTTGGGCTACTATAACCTAACACTTATCTACAACCATAGCACATAGAAAAATTGATTAACACATGAAATCATAAAGTAGAAATAAAATTTTTGAACATGAAATAGTCAAGTTTAAACAAAGCATACTTGCAACTACATACTATGATGGCTTAAGCTTGAACTTAAGCTTTTTCAGGGTAGGCTGATCTAATGCTAGGTATGCCTCCTCCATAGGCCTCTTGAGTTTCTTCCTAACTACCCCTTCAACCTTCATGTGCCATTGTTTGGCATCCTAGATACTAGTAGGAAATGAGAGGGGTTCATCATCATCAGTATTATCAAGAGACTTGTACTATCTAACATCAAGATTCTTTGTGGTGATGGATAATATATCATTCATCCCCTCTAATGGGTTATAGGCCTACACTGTTGGATAATGTGTTTTATCCAAGGCCTAGAAAGTTGGCTTGGGTCTTGGGAAACCCATTGTCCATTCTTATGCACCACTAGAAACTTCACAAACCTCTTCAGATAACTTGCAAAAACATGCAAAGTGCATATGGATTGTCATACAAGTATCAACACAAAGTCTAAGGATCTCCTCTCGAAGCCCAATAGCCATAGTAGTTGCCCAATCAAATTTGATGTCCTCCATTAGGACCTTCTTAAAGGTCCACTCCTATGCTAGGCCAATTACCTTCTTTTATGATAATAGTTTGGGAAATGCATGAGACCTAAACAAAGGATATGATTCCTTTTCATTAGGGTTTATGAACCTATCCACAAAATTCTAGAGTGGCCCATGTTGGCACCAAGCCACTCTAGAACTTCATCACAATGGCCCAATTCCCTTATTGTCCTAGTGGGAACCTTTGCCTTGTCAGTAGGAATACCAAATAATTCACGAAAGAAGCCAACACCTATGTCCATGTTTACCTTCATACCTTGGATGATGGTGCTAAAATGACCAACATTCTCATTAAAGAAGTCAATTACATGCAACATCTCCACAATAGGAATGGAAGGGATAGGTGTCATGAATACATCAAACAAACCTACATGTTGGATTTTTGCTTGAATGTATCTAGGTATCTATCCCTTCAGCCACTCCTATGCTAGTGTCACTTCATCAAACTTTAGGATGAGGGTATGTAATGAACCACTTCTCCCTAAGTTTTTGCATTAATGTTTATAATAGTCTTTCTATGTGTTTGTGTGCATGTTTTGTTGACAACTTGTGTGTGTGCTTTGTTTGGACTATGGTGGAAATGGCTAATTGGAGTAGTAATAAATTTGTTAACCATATTTTTATATGCATGTTTAAATACTTTATGCATAAGAAATATGATTTAAAATACATGTTGTAAATGTCTTAAAATAATAATAATAATAAATATATGGGAAAAAATATTTGTTGTTCTATTTTAATAAAGATGCTGAGAAACAAAATAAAAATAGAGGACAATACTCCAAGGTGTGTTGCAAGAGCGAAAACAAGTATGTTGAGATGCAAAAGAATGCTCATACTGAGGAACTTAACCTATGAATCAAGTTGAAGGAACCTGACCCATGAATCAAGGATATTGTGTGCAAATACTATAGCTTTATATTTTATTTTTTATTTTTTTATCTAAATGTGATGGATTTCTTCTTTTAGTTTAAAATAGTAGAGTATAAGTACCCTCTCCATGGCTATAGAAAGGTCATGTGATGACCTTTCAAAGCTCGTAAGATAATGGGAAAATTTACATTGCTGATGACCTAAAAAAGAAGGTTCCTTATTTGATTATGTATCTTGAATTGTCCTTATCATGAATCTATTCTAAAAAAATTTTCCTTGCATCTTATGACCATTCTGAGTGATAAAGAGATAGATATTATGCTGGAATGTTTTATAATTACGAAGAGGAATTGAACTTATATCTAGCAAAATCTGAATTCTGAAATATGAAAAATTGTTGATTTAAGAATTGAACCTACAACCTATGAATATACATATTTTATTGATTTTTTTTATAGTGATCATGAAGGGAATTGAACTCATGACTCATTGCTAAAAGAGAGAGAGAGAGAGAGAGAGAGAACTTTAAAAAGAAAGAGAAGAATACAAAAAATCCCCAAGAATTCAATTACAAGAAACCATCCATTATCCCTTATTCCACCTACAAATAGGGAGAGGAGGAGAGTAAAAAAACACACAAGGCAAAAGTAGCTGAGCATAATACAAAAAAGGGATACAACAACAGGAAGTGTGGTTGGGAAGGGAGAGAAGACTATGGCTACTACAAGAGATAGCAAGGAAAAAGAAAACTATTGTGGCATAGCAATCCAATATTCTGATAATTCCTCCTAGTAAACAAGATATCTAAGTAAGGAGGTAAAATGATCTATCTCTATTATGTTTGATAATGGCCAACAAGGGCTGATTTTCTCAAACTTTTCTCTTCTTGCTTGTCTAACCACCTTCACAATGCTTATATGAAAATATCAAGATTGTTGTTGTAAGATTATATTTTTGAAACCTTTATTACCTTTTTTTTGGATCTCTCCACCCATCCTCTACACTCTCACACCTAAATAACTTGGATGAGAGTCTTTTATGTAATGATTCAAAAACACCCATAACAATTTGGGGCATTTTTTGCAAAATATTGCCAATAGGGGCCAAGGAACCCTGATATGAGAATTGGTATTGCTGGTAGAAAGTGAGAGTATCTTTAGGCCCATGGATAATTGTGAACATTTTAAAATTTCTGAATTCTTGATTTTTGGTTAGAATTCAGTTGATGAACCCTGTCCCTTTCAATGCATAAATCTTGGATCTAAATCTTGAATTATACTTTCTTTTTCCTATACCTTCTCAATTTTGATTTTAATATCTTTCTATAAGTTCATGGAGTGGGAAAAAACCTAGGATGTTAATTTATGATTGTGATCTATCTATTATCTGCTATTGAACATATGAATTTCATGATTAAAAGATTACTGGTAAAATGATTACAAGAGTTAAATTCATATCTTGTTTTTGTGTATGGATGGAAATTATAAAATATTATTATGTGATTGAATAAGTATGAGATTATTAATTTATCTACTTTTGTGGTCATTTCTTTGGTTTTCAAATGTGAAAATGATCCTGATTAAATATTTCTTTTTAGGTTGAATAATAAAAAGTTTGATTTTTTAAATCTGATGAATCTTACATAGATATTTTTACTATGGTTATTTCTTTATAAAATTATCTCTTGATTCATAAAATTTAATATTTATTGACCTATTTTAGAGCTAAATTTTAGCGTTGTTAATTTTGTTTTAATTTTATAAGTTAATATTAGTTTGATTGTTGCAGAAAGAAAGCCACCTGGGAATTTTCCTCTTTCAACTAGCTTTTTTTCTAAGGGGGTTTCAAGTGCTAGCTCTTGCTCCCTATGAATGGGTATTACATTTTGGTATCAGAGCACTAGGTTTGGCTTTCTTTTACTTTCCTTAAAATCTCTTATGAAGTCTAAATTTATGCATTATTTGATATGGTGTTGGTCTATCTTTCATATGCCTAAATTGAGAAGAAATGGCTTCAATGTTGATTTGGAATACTTTATCATGGCAACTAAAGCATAGCATTCAAAGTTTGTATAGGTCTTTGAACAACAAGTACAATGAAGACTTACATGAGGAATAAGTGTGGTGCTAGTTCTAGCAACCAAGCGAATGAGCCTCCTCAACATTGGCAAGAGGCCTTTGTAGCACTTGCCCATTCTGTCACTTTGATTACTATAGCTATACAATAAAATATGTAGCCAATAGTACAGAATCATGAAGAAAATGAGGTAGGATAGTATCAAAATGAAGTGAATAATGGGACTATCAAGTTGCAAGAATTTTTTAAGTGTAAACCACCATCATTTGATGGAGTTTCAAGTGGAGAACAAGCTAAATCTTGGTTGTTTAGGATGAATGATTTTTTTGAACTATTACATACAAATGCCAGAGCAAGATTTCTTCTTACAACTCATGTTTTAGCAGGTGATGCTGCAAATTGGTGAAGAACTAAAAAGGTAAAAATTCATAATGAAGGTGTTGAATGAAAAGAATTTCTACAATTATCCAAAACAAGATATATTTCAAAAATAGTCTTTTGAACAAGGTATGAACATTATGAATTCACTATTATTCCTTTTGGTCTAACTAATGCTCCAGCTACCTTTATGAGCATAAGGAATTAGATTTTTTAGCCATTTTTGGACTAGTTTGTAGGAGTATTCATAGATGATATTTTAATATATTCTAAGATAGTTGAGGAACATAACCAACACCTAAGGTTGATCCTACAAACCTTTAGGATACATAAGTTGTAGGAAAGTAAGAGCAAGTGTACATTTTGGCAATATGAAATAAGGTTTATTGGTCATGTCTTATCAGAAAAAGGGTTAACCATTTATCCAAATAAAATTGGTGTAATAATTATTTGGCCTTAACTTGAGAATGTTACAAAGGTCAGAAGTTTCTTGGGATTAGAAAGCTATTACTACAGGTTTGTAAAAGATTTTTCAAAAAATTCAGCCCCTTTTACATCATTGCTAAAGAATAGCAATCAGTTCCAATGGTAAGAGAAATGTACTTTGGCTTTCCAAAAGCTAAAATATTTATTAATATCAACACCTATATTAATAATGCCTTCAAAAAATTTTCAATTTGATGTATATACATATGCCTCTAGTGAGGGATTAGGCTGTGTTTTAATGCATCAAAATTAGGTAGTTGCTTATGGATCAAGATAATTAAAACCGCATGAACACAGTTACCTAATGCATGATTTGGAACTTGTAGTAGTGGTCCATGCTTTACAAATATGGAGACATTATTTGTATGGAAAGAAATTTAGAGTATGGTCAAATCATCAAAGTTTGAAATACATTTTCATTAAACCTAATTTAAACATGAGACAAATACATTTGTTATAATTCTTATGTGATTATGATTTTAAGCTCCTTTCTCATGAGGGTAGAGGAAACAAGGTGGTAGATGCTCTTAGCCAAAGGAGGTATGTTAAGGGAACCTTTTTAATTTAGAGTACAATTGTTTATTTGATTAGAAAGGGACTATAAAATGATAAGTTCTTTACTAAGAAATTTGAAAAGAAGAACCTAGGTCAACTGGAAAATGGATTTAAAATTACTGCTAATGGTTTTCTATTTTTCCAAGATCATTTATATGTTCTAGCCAATGAAAAACCTAGAAATTTTGTAATGGAAGAACACCATGAAATAGTTTATACATGTCATATAGGATAACAAAAATGCTACATGAAATCAAAAAAAAAATTTGGTGGCCTAGAATGAAAAAAGATGTTGTTGAGTTTGTGGCAAGGTTTTTAACATGTCAGCAAGCTAAGGTTGAACATCAAGTACCAATAGTTCTTTTACAACCACACAATATTACAGAATGGAAATGGGATGAGATTCAAATAGATTTTATTATTGGGTTATCTAAAATTCTTGGAGGATATGCTTCCATAATGGTGGTAGTTGATAGGCTAACAAAGTCAGCACACTTCATCAAAGTGAAATTAGATTATGATGCTAGAAAGATTGCAAAAATTTATATTCAAGAAATAGTTAAATTACATGGCATACCTAAGAAAATAATTTTACATAGGAATCTAAAGTTTACATCTCATTTTTGGAAAGCTATCCCGCAAGCTCTTGGAACAAAACTAAATTTTAGCACAACCTATTGTAACGATGGAAAATATCGGTTGCTGGAAACACCAAGAGGATTTCCATGTACACAGTTTCAACCCCAGATCCATGTGAGGGCCATGCTATNCAAGAGGATTTCCATGTACACAGTTTCAACCCCAGATCCATGTGAGGGCCATGCTAGAGAAAATGAATCCAAGATGCCCTAAACGGTCTTGTCAATCAGACAGGGACTTACTTGGTTAGTAAATTTGTTAACGATCGTGTAACGAGATGACGATTTGATATGAGAACATAATACCAACTGACGAGAAAATGAGATCTACTCCAAGATCGGATCTTGAAGGCAATGAAAATGATGTAAACTATGCAAAATGAATTTAAAAATCAATGTAAATAGCATGCAATGAATTGAATTTAGAAAATTCATGATCCCGAGATCTGGGATCTATCTTATGGACAAATATGATGAATACAATGGGATTTGCAAGCAGACTCTGGTTTGGATGAAGTATCCACCACTAACAAGAAGCTATTTAGAGATTAAACAAGCAAAAGGGCAATCTACCTTGTTCACTGGCCAATCTAGGTGCAAGGGAGTTAGGCTCAAAGAAAAATGTTTGCTAACTTGCAATTTCTGGCCAAAAAGCTTCTCTCTATCATCGTCGATGCTCTTGCCAACTTTCGTCAACTACCTCAAATTTTTCAACCTCTTTTTTCTTTGTTTCCAACTCTCTTTTTTTTCAAACCCTTTGAGCATTTTCTGCTGGGGTTTTTATAGGATTAGGGTTAGAAGAAGAATGTGGTTTAGATGACGTGTGTCCTGGGCCAGCAGAATGTCGTTGACCTGGCATGCTATAGTTGAAGCTTGTGATGCTACATTGTGCTACGCTCTGAAGCATACCATAGCATAACCACCCTTTATAGAAAAAATTTTAACCTTGTCTTTCACGTTGAAGTATTTCAAAATCTTTGGTGAAAAAAGAATAAACTATCCCACGGCTACGCTGCAATACGCTAGGAAGTATATCGTGGCGTAATGATTGCTACTGTTTGAATTTTTTTATCCTTGTTATTGCGGCTATATCAACTGTGCTGCTTGCGTTACGTTGCATAGCGTAACGTGGTGTAACACACAAAAAGTTAAGGTTTTGAAACATGGTTAACTTGCAAGGTTAAAGTGTTTTCACTGTGCATCCCTTGTTCTGTTCTGTCCTCCTGAAGTCTACTACACTGAGCTACGTAGCGTAGCATAGCAGGCCCTCAGCCGAAAAAAAAAACTTGCTGAGATGCGGCCCATGCGATATCACATCCCATCATCCTCCAATGAATGAAGAAAAACCTATGAGCAAAAGTCTAGTCTAAAGAATCCTAGGTATGAACATTCCTAACTAAGTTATATGTAAACTCTCAACTAATACTACATATCCTAGGTAAGTAATATAATAAGTGTAAAGGTAAGGATGTTAATGATGCATTAATAAAATTTGGATAATAATTTTAGTCAGGTAATAAATGTGAAATAATAAATATCAATATTTATTGTAGAACGTAATGACCTTCAATAAGGACCTGTTCACAACCATGAGATATTGCAAAAGTGAGGTCAATCGATATGTAGGAATCAAGAAAACAAACCCTTAGGATTTTAGGATATTGATAGACATCAATAATTTAATGTCTCACAATATCATACAAGATGCTCACTTCATTTTATTAGTATCAAGTATACTGAAATATATTAATATTTCGATATAAATAGATAAGTCTAGTGAAATATGGTCTTTGCCTATCGATGAGGATATTGATTGAATTGACAAGATTTGATAGGAAATATGTACAATGATACCAAAGTTCATCGATTAAATCATTAAGCCATGATAAATCAAAAATTTCCTCAAGATCCTAATGTTTTAATAGTGCAAACATGATAAACTTTGATAACAATTATACATGATACTAATATCCATCGCTATGGTGGTAAGAAGAAATATAGAAAATCCTATATAAAAATATAAATCAATAATTATCACTACTGTAAGAAGAATCAATCCCTTTTCTATCGAACTATGTTGCTTCCATGACTTGACATGATATATTAGATTTATTTAAAAAATCATAACAATAAGGCAATGGTGCTAGTTTTATAAGACTGCTACTTGACCCAGGCCTAAATTAGATAGTAGAATATAGTCTTCAAATCCTACGTATACCATTTCTTCCAATCCTTTCATTTAGTGTTGGCACTAGAATTGAACAGATTAGCACCAAAACTTCAAGTACCATACATCATTGTCTTGTTTACATTTTTCATGTGTAGGAGTAGGGATGATTTTCTTGGAAAAAACATTGATCATGCTAGGCAAGCCTTGCCATCAATAGGATAAGGATACTTTGTTGTTTTCAGATAGAAGATAACATTTTTTCTTTATACAATGTCTTTTCCCCACATTGTAAGGCATATAAATGGCAAAATCATTGATCACCAAGCAACAAAAAAAAGGTGAGCATAGGGTTTTCAGAAGAAATTATTGATTATTTCCATGTTCTCAATATTCTAATGTATGTGCAAGCACCATGGAGGCAAAGACTAAAAATCATGGCCTTTCATCTAGAAGCCAACTATAGTAAGTGGTTTGAGCACATAGATGTCTATGTCTATTAGCAAATCAAGGTGATGTATTTTAGGGTGTTCATTAAACCCATGGTTGACTAGTACTACTAGGAGGAGATTCTAAAGTTCTACAAGAACCTCAAGCTACATTCGACAAAGACAAAGCCTTCAAAATGATACTTAGTATCTATTTTTTAGAGGATAAGGTGAAGATCATGGTGGTGTGGCTATAGGAGTGGTTTAGGTTACTAATCAATGATAATGACATCTAGAAGTCCAAGGTAAGCATGGAGGAAAAATATGATATATTTCATTAGTTCATAAGTGAGTTTGATTCGAGTGTGGTGCAACCATAGGAAGTCTAGTTCATGAATCTACATCCTAAATATAGAGTGATAGAACAAATTATTATTACAAATTTTCTATCATCAACACATACAACTTAGGTCCTTAACCTAGCCCTTGGAATGATGAAGACACGAAAGTACGAGAAGGAGGCCAACTTTGTGTACTTGCTAATTAGGTACATGGTCTATTACTATGATAATGAGGCCTTGAAATTATCCTTTCCATTTTAAATTTTAGCCATTTTATGAAAATTGGAACTACCAAAACCTCAAACTAACATAAAGGTAAACTTGACTATCATACAAAAGGATAGCTTCGCTAGGTTCCTAAAGATATATACCAAAATCAAACCTTTATCAAGGAGTCTAATGATATAAGTTCAATGTTAGCACCTCAAGTTAATGAGGTCAACGGGCTTAAAGAGGATATGAGAACCTAGATGCAAGAGGTCTAAGCTAGTCAGCAGATGATCCTTTCCATCTTGGAGAAAATGAACTCCACTATAGTAACTTTGGATAAGAGGGTTGTTGATAATGAGTGTAATGTCCACCTCTAGATTCATGATGATGATGAAGAAGGAGCTAAGCAATCTTACTTTGAGGTAGATAGTATGGATGTGAAGGGTGGCTATGATGCTTAATTCTATAGGAATTTTGATTTGTTTATACTTGTTAAGCATTATCCTACCTATTACAATGGGCCAATTTTAATGTAATTAATTATTGTCCTTGTGTGAAAAATTATGAACTAATATGGTTATATGAATTTTTTTATTGTTGTAACCTTGATTTTTGGCTCATTGAACAAGTTTATGGCTCAGATTCTTTATTGGCCTTATAAGAACAATGTTTTCCTTTGAATACATTTTAATTGTTATGTTATGATTAATTCATATTAAGAGCTTTAGAATGCTAAAGACTTAAAGACTTTCTATTGTTCTTAGAACTATTATGATGCTATAATTAAGGATTATTTAATTTGTTCTTATAGTAAAACTATTTCTATAACTATATTCTTTGATTAAGTTAGTTTATTTTTTGGCATACTATACTAATTTCCTTAAGCATCATCCTATGCTATGGTTTAGAACCAAAGTTGAAGGATTGTATTGACAAGGCTAGTTATCTATGGACAAAATTATTGATTCCTATAACCTGTTTAGCAAATATTGTGCTTAGTTAATTGGTTGTTTTAAGTATTCTACATTAATTTAATGATTATATCTCTTCTTTGTTGGTCAAGAACTGGCCAAAGACTATTTGAAGATCATTATAAGCCTCTTTATGTCTTTAATTTTAATTAAATCTATTTAACCTTTTATTTTTCTACTATTTAAAGTTACCAAAATACATCGATTTTTGTAGTAGTATGCGATAATTACTAATGCCTAATTTCAAGCTATGTTTTCATAGGTTTCAACAATCACAATATGAATCTATACCATGAGAATATAGATTCTCATCAATATCATGGTTGACTTCAATATATCAGAAGTAGAAGTTGTAGAGGCCAAGTGTTTATAGATATTGATTTGGACCATGATTCTTGGTTGAAATCAATAGTTGAATTTTCAATCTATATGGTGGTTGCTATAAAGTTTAATATTTTTTACTATGGAAGACTCAAGAAGTCATGGGGTCAAGATATCAATCTTGATCACAATATTTAAGATTATGTGTTGGAAATGAAAATCATATGTCCAAATTATGCTAAAATGAGTCTTTGAAGGTATTAAGGGACCATGTTGGAAAAGGAGTAAAAAATTAATTCTTAAAGCTCTATGGGACTGATTTGACTTCTTCATTATGTCCAAGAGATCAAATTCTATAGGAAATAACTCTTTTTTTGTCAAAAAAGACTTCCAGGATCAAAGCTATTGCTTCTGAAGTTCAAAACTTTGGGCATGGAAAATGAGACTTCTAGAGAGGTTACCCATCCCACTACTAATCTAAGATGAGCATGCTTGATGAGGTAGGATTTTGTAGTGCTAATGGTGTCCATCAACTTTTCAAGAGAGGCACAATTTTTCCATTATCAATGATATCTGTTGGTGCAAAGGGAGGTAGGATTTCATGACATCAACAATGTTCATTTTCACTCCAAGGAAGGTAAGATTTTTTGGCATCAATGATATCCATGGTCACCACAAACTACCAAAACTCTTGGTTGTTTTTTAACACACATGGAGGCAAGGGAAATGGTAATGAAGCTGTAGGTGGTGAAAAAAAAAAACAACACATGACAGTAGGAAAAATGGTGCAAAAATGTGAAGGATAGCACTAGATGATGGGGTACGAATAGTAGGGCAAGGCATGGATGATAGGGCACAAGAGGTCATAGTAGGACAACATAGGTTGATGAAAAGTTACAAGGGTTAATGGCTTAGGACACTAAGTTCCAAACAAGACAAGATTAACTTTAGCCATGGTTACTAGCCATCTAGGATAACTTAATAATGACATTAATCAATTAACATTCTAATAATATAGTAAGATGGATAAGAGCTACCTGGACTAGTGTTTCTTTGTCTTACCTATATCTCTTGAAGTTTATGTACTTTTTTTAGGCATAATCAAATCTCATGGTTGGTAATATCCATAAAAGTTACTTTACAAAGGAATCTTGTTGGTTGGTGGAATCTATCTTGAACATGATATGTGTTCATGGTTGTCTTCTAGATGTAAGATCTATGGTATATGAAAGATCACTAAAAGATATCTTCTAGCTTACATGGATCATCTCAAACATAAGGTGCATTTTGTGGTGGTCTATGACTCTCCTTGGCTTCTAGGTCTATGATTCATCAATGAATTATAGTTAACCCTTGATTATGATTAGTCCTTGGATCATGGTTTGCTTTAATATCAAATGTCACATCCCATTCTTAAAATTGGTAAACATCAAATGTACATTATATTATACATTATGCATTAAGAAGAGAATGTGGAAAACATCAAATATGCATAACATTCAACATTATGTGTAATGAAAACAATAAGAAAAATGTAGATGAAAAGAGAAAAAGAATGCTTTATTAATATGGAATAATGTATTTGGGTCATGATCTAAGTGTTTCTTGGGATTATCTTCCTTCATCATCTATTCCTTAGAGGCTAACATGGTTATGCCTACAAATATCTAGAAAGAATGATCAATCCTCTTCCTATCATACTTCATCCAACACCTATTACTTGCCTTTAACAATTCCTCAACTCCATGCTAATATGACCTCTATTACTGAGGTATAAATACCGTAGGTCACCTCATGGCCATTAGTATAATGTGTCATTTTGTTTCTTAATTAAAACATGCCCCTTTTAGGTGTTATTATAATAATCACATCATTATTTATGAAGAGACACCATCTTTGTTATGCAATGGCATCATTTGGAAATGGGGATATGATAGAATATGTCTATATTGATTGTACATTACATTAAGATTGATCTTGTGTGTGTGTTTGTATAGACTCAAAATCTACAATATGGTTGAGTGTGTGAGTGTTTTGGTATGATGTTTTGTGGATTTTTGGATCTACTCTAATTAAATATTATTTTATTTTTAATTAAAGATAGATATTTCTCTTGGTTTCTAGCAAATTATTTGTCTTGCATACTATCTAGGTTTAGTGTGTTTTGAAGGTCAAAGCAAAGCAAAGTGATCCTACTCTAAAAATAAAAATAATGATGGAGATAAAGGCTTCTATATTTGACCTAAAAATATAACTTTTTTCAGGATGATCTATGGTTAGATCATGATGAATAGATCAAAACTAATGATGAACATACCATGATCCACTGTTATTCATGACAAGTATTTTTTTTTTCTAATTTTCCTTTGTACCATGGTCCTTATATAGTCATAACCAATTTGTAGTCAAGTTACAACCTTTAATTTAGCTCATGGTGAACCCACATGTAGCTCACAACCAAATATTTAAAAAACTTAGAGCTACATCAACCTTTACTCTCTCCTTCTTGTGCACTCAACAGTGATATTAGACTAAGAGAAGTTCCAAAGTTTTAATAGACATGACCAGAAAGGAGATCCCAAACAATAATGTCATCTTTGATAGTTCATAAGATTTTCATATTGGAGTCATTTAATGAAGTTTTTACTCCATATTAATGATGTTTAGAAATATTTAGAAATGGCTATGTCATTTTTGATGACTAAGAAAGGAAAGATTAGAAAACTACTTTAAAGTAAGACTTTCTTTTAAAAACGATTATTTGTACTTATGTTTTGAACCCATTAGTGCTATTATCATTGTAAAGTGGAGCTCAAAGCAATGTTTGGAGGCATTACAAGAAGATTTTAAAGGAAACATGACAATCTAGTAGCTCAATCTTAGAAGTGAGTTTAACAATCTCAAAATGTTGAAATATGAATCTATTGAACAATTCCTAGAAAAATTGTTCATTATTCTCTTAGAAGTCTTGATTAATATTAATGGGATTACAAATGCATCAAAAGTTTCTAAGGATCACTCAAGTCTTGTATGATGGACACAAGTATAAAAATGTTATGGTTACCATAGTCAAAACTAAGGATCTTTCAGTATAGACCATGGATGAATTGGTGTTTTTTCATAGGACCTTAGAAGAATTGAAAAGTATCAACTTCTAAAATAATGATGCGTATGTACCCCAGAACTCATGAAAAGGAAGAGGACAACCTTGAAGAGCTAGAGGAAAAAGCAAAAATTCATTTTAAAGAAAATGATGTATAGGATCAAAACTCCTCAACTTTTAGGCCCAATACTGAAATAGGTAGAGGAGGATTCCAAAGAGAAAAAGAAAGGTCAAACTTTCAGAATAAATATGGACATTAGTGCATGGTTTGTAACAAAATAGGGCATGTTAAAGATGGATATTATACCAAGAATAACACTAAAAACATCTCTAAAGAAAATTTACAAGTACTAGGTGAGTCCACTTTTCAAAATCAAGACAAAGTCAAAGATGTTTGTGATGGCATAGAAGTCAATTTTGTTGCATTTTTCACCTGAAAGAAAATTACTTCCAATACTTGGATTTTTAATCATGATTACTCTAACAACATGACTACTAACAAAGAGGGTTTTAATTAATTAGATGGAATCTTGGGTTTGTTAGATTTAAAGATGACACTTATTGTCAAATTGAGGATGGAGGTGTATGTCTTATAAATTTCAATGATGGTACTACCATTTAAGTGCATGATGTATGTTATGTACCACAATTACCAAT
The DNA here is from genome assembly GCA_015680685.1 of Gnetum montanum. Classification (NCBI taxonomy): domain Eukaryota; kingdom Viridiplantae; phylum Streptophyta; class Gnetopsida; order Gnetales; family Gnetaceae; genus Gnetum; species Gnetum montanum. The sequence continues at coordinate 50,584 of MNCI01006123.1, read as the reverse complement.
TATTTACTTTTTGTTAGTCAAATTTTTACAAGGAATAAAAAACTTATATTTGAAAATAATATGTGTCATTTCAAATTCCTATGACATAGTAGCAAAAATGAGCATGATGGAGAATTAGATCTATTATCTTGAAGCTCTATGTTCAAAGGAAGAATATGTCAAGTCATCAATGTTTGTTGTTACTAGGCTTTAACATTTAAGGCTTGGTCATGACTCTTATTCAAATTTATAAATACTCATCAAGAATTAAAATACTATTTATGTAAAGTTTCCAAAAGCTTCTAATGAAGTTTTTAACACTTATTTAAAGGAAAAATAAAAGCTTCTTCCTCACTCCAACTCAATTAAGAAGAGCAAAGCCCCTAGAACTATTGCACATGAATGTGGTAGGCCTAATCCCTACAATTGCTCATGGTGAATGTAAACTTTTCTTGGTTGTTCTTGATGACATTTTTAGATATACTTGATATTATATCCCTCATGAAAAACATGAAGTATTTGGTGTACTTTATAATCTTAATAAGTTGGGTGAAAATAGACTCAGATGTTAAATCGAAATGATTAGGAGTGATAGAGATAGTGAATTTGTGAGTCATAAATTTAATGTTTTTTTATAATCATGATATTTATAAACAAACTACTTGTGGTTATAAGCCTTAAAGAAATGGTATGATTAAGAGAAGAAATGAAGTCATTCAAGAAAGTAGATGTTTTTTAAAGAATATTTATCCCAAATGCCTTTTAAAATGAGGTGATGTCCATGTAACATATATTTTAAATAGACACATCACCTTCCCCAATGCTAAGAAGACTCCTTATGAATTATTTTATGGGAAAATTTCGAATTTTCTTATCTAAGACTCTTTGATTATATATGCTATGTAAAAATCCCTAATGCCATTGTTGGAAAGCTTGATGATCCTTGAGTATGACTCAAAGTATAGTAGTTATAGGTGTTTTTCTCTACTTAAGAAGAAGTGTTCTTATTTAGGAAGTATCATTTTTGATGAGCAAGCCTTAGGATTTAACTACTTCTACAACAAATAAGAGAATATTCAAGAGGAAGCAACACTATGAATCAAGGCCTTGGATGGAAAAGTATTATCCTTCATTACAAATGGTACATGAGGCACAACTTCAAGAGAATATTTATAAGAAGTTAAGCTACAACTAATGTGACATATGTTGCACTACATCTTGTGTCCCTTAATGTAAAATCTCTTAAGATAAAGGTATGGAAATAAGCTATGCAAAGGAATTAAAATAGTATAAATAAAAATTAAATTTGGCCTCTTATTGATAAGCCTAAAGTAAAGAAGATAATTAACAAAAAAATGGATATTTATAAAAAAACATAATAACTCACAAAGTAAGTCTTGTTACAAATGTTTTTAAGCAAAAGAAACACATAGATTATGAGGAGGATTTTACCGCAATTGCTAGATTTTAAACTATTACGTTAATGATTTTAATTGCTACTCATATTAATATAAACATTATCAAATGGACATGAACTTAGCATTCTTGAATGAGACACTTGAAGAAGAAGTATACATTCTACAACTTGAATGTTATAAAATCTAAGACCAAAAAGATAAAGTTTGCAAACTTCACAAGGTTCTCCACAATCTCAAGAAAGCTCCAAGGGCTTGGTTCAATAGAATTAATGATTTCCTTCTTAGAAGTGGCTAAAAGTCTTTGTTTATTTAAGCCCACTCTTTATTTTAAGCATTTTAAATATGATGTACTTATGATTTCATTGTATGTTGATAACATTGTCTTTCTATCAAATTTTGGAAAAATGATTTCAAACTTTAGAAATGATAGAAAATGTTAGTATGAAATTAAGGATCTTGGTGTCCCCAAGTGTTTTTTATGGAATTAAGAGAATCAATATGAAGAATGCATTAAAATGCATGAATGCAAATATGTTAAAGCCATAGTAGAAAAATATGGCCTATTAAATGTAATAATTACATCCATTTCTTTCCTTCCTCATTGTTAATTTATGGAAAAAAAATATGATAGTGCTTTGATTATAGCTTTTCTTTATAGATACATGATAGGATCCTTGAGGTTCCTTTGTCAATCAGGGTCTAATATAGAGTTTTTTACTTCATATTTATCAAGATTTATGTAACAACCAAGGCAAACACACATGAATGCCTTAAAACATATGATAAGATATGTGAAGGTCATCCTAGAATACTCCATCAAATTTGTCAAGGATTATAGAAATTTTCATGCCTATAATGATGTTGATTAGAGAGAAGATGTTGAAGAAAGAAAATCAATAAGTAAAAGCATCATCTTTCATGAGTATTATTCCATCTATTAGAAAACTAAAAAAAAACTTAGTTTCATTATCTTCAATTGAAGGTGAAATTATGGCAAGGGTAGATATCATCCACTAGATTCTTTAGTTGAGAAAGTTAATGAATCAATTGGGCTTTCAAGTCACTTTTCCAATTGAGATCTTTATTGAAAACTCAATAATAATTTAATTATCCAAGGAGTATGTAATGCAAAAGAGGTCAAAGAACATGAACATCAAATATTATTTCATTACTTTAGAAGTGAATGAAGGCAACATCTTATCCAAGTATATGCCTACAAGTAATAAACTAGTTGACCTCTTCACCAAGCCTCTCCAATAATTTAGAGTAAATTATCTTTTGAAGATCATTAGCATTGAAAGAGTTGAATATGAGAAAGTTTGAGATCTTCAAATCTTTAAACACATCACTCACTGCACACTAAAGAAGAAATTATTGAAAATTTTTTACTATGAATGTTGTGATACCTAAGACATGGTGATTAGAAGTTATGTCTTTGGTGTTATGTACCATATTCTCTTTATCTAGTCATGTTGACTTGGTCATGATACATGTGATTAGGTGTGCAAAAATCCATAAAAATAATGTGCACTTTATATTTTTAACTTATGAAAGTAGGAGGAATAAGTAGTGGTGTGATGAGGTGTTATTGATATTTCTTGGACATTATGGAGAGTGAAGAGAACAGTGAATGAGTGCTCATTTATGAGCATCTATGAAGAGTGGCATTGTGCTCATTCATTACTCACTACTTGAACTTGTATAAATTTGAGCTCCTTCTCTAGCATGGCTTCGAAAGAAAGGCATTTTACTACTTCTAATGATAAAAGACATTCTTTTTTTTTCAATTTCCATATGTGTTGAATAATAAAGTCTGTTGAAGCTTTCTTAAGCTTTCTCCTCTCTCCCATGTTCTCACATTCTCACAAAAATGATTTCTTATAGTTGATTTTTATAAAATTCTTATAATTTCTAACATTCTTTCAACAGTTCTTATGCTCTCATAAACATTCATCACATTCTCACAACTATTTATCTTAGTTTTTATCAAAAATCATTGCATTTCTCAATTTATCTCTATTTTTTAGTTATATAGGATTTCTTAGTTTATCAAAATAGTGAATAAATCTTCTTTTTTTGAATATTCAAGTTGAAAATTATTAATAATCCTTATTTGTTAAAGTATCGAGTTTTTGTAGACTTAAGCACTCCAATAATAAGTGATTTAAACAACTTCAAGTCATGATTTTAGTGTTTGTTTATCTAAGAGACTTGTGATGATCACCTTTTTAAGATGTGTATCCTTCTAACACCTAACTCTCACCCTTTCTTAGTATTTTCTACTAATTGAAATACCATTTCAACCTTTGCAAAACTCATGATGGACTCACAAATCTCTTTTTTTTTCTACCATCATGACTTTCATTGGTCACATCCAGATTGTAATCAAGTCACAATACTAGTCACGACCTTGGAATTATTGATGAAAGTTCTTTTATTTTTTTTTTATTTTTCTTCATACTATGACCTCTTTGTAGTTATAAAAAACTCATAATCGAGTTGCAACCTATAATTTAGCTTCCAAAAAATCTATGATCAACTCACAACCAAAGTTTTGAAAGACTTGGAGGTACCTCAATCATCATACATGCTAAAAATACATAAACAAGATTAAGTCAATTTTTGGAACCAAAAATAATTTTACTATACATACAACATAAGATATATAGCCAAGAGAATAAATTAGAAGAATTATACAAAAATATAATAATGCCTCAAGTGTAACTCAAACTAGCAACCTCTTTCCTAACAAGACAATGAGCTAACTACTTAATCAACAAGAACTTAGGTAAAAATATACTAATGGACTCAACACTACACATCAAAAGTTCAAGTTACAAGACATGCCACTAAGGAAAATGAATTCTAGAAGTGGGGAGTTACATTCTTCCTCTTGGAAGATTTCAACATAAGGGATAAATAAGTCTTTTTCAACTTTCCAAGTGGCTTTATCTTTCATCTCTTTCTTAAGTACATATATTCTTTTTGCTTTGTGCTTCATACTATATTCTACATGCTTCATGATGCATGCTTTCTCATGCTTCTCCATAAATCATGATCTATCCTTGTACATCATATAAAAGTGGCGACAAAAATTTTATAAAATGTTGTATCTTTTTGTATTCATATCATTATGCCACTATTAAACTCTTAGTAAACTAGGCACTTGGAACTTTACTACCATCCTTAAGTTAATATATATATATATATATGTGATGAGTTGCATGGTTTGGCCACATCGAAAGGATGCCATCAATGCAATCCCATCAATAGCATCTTGTCAACGTGATCCTATCAACATAGGGTTTGACCCATTAATGTGTATCCATCAATGGGTCACCCTATTTTTGCCTATAAATTTGCACCTTTCACTGCATTTATGGCATCAAGTTTCATATTTTTAATGAAGTTCTTGTAGTTTATCCACTAGAAAGTTAGAATATTTTCTAAGTGCCTGCAGTAGGAATCATAGAGTATATGGATCTTTATTCAAGCATTGTTGTACCTGAGCACTTCGGTGTATGCAGACATAAAGATGATTTTTCTAATAAACCTTGTAGCACTTTGAAATAGATTAATTATTTTACTTAAGCATTTAATATTTCAAGAAATTTCCTTTAATGTTTTAAGTAATTAAGTGATTAATTAAGATAGATTAAATAGTGATTAATTAAAGCACATTAGTACAACCACTTCGAGCATACACTTGATGCTTGGTAATCCTAGTAACGCTTAATGTTTGATAGCTCAGTAGCATTAAACATGTTCATGATGTGTACAATAAGTGGGAACAGATGCTTATGTTAGGAATCATTAGACATTAGTAATTCTTAGATCAATTAGTTAGTTAAACATTAGAAATACTTTATTCTTTATTCTTTAGCAACTTAATTCATAAAATATAAAAATGATAAAAATCATATGTCTTAGTTATACTTAACCATACCCTTATACTTCACAAGTGTAGTTGGAAAGACAACAATTACAATGTTAATTTGACCTCCCAACTTGGAATTTGACTGGCTCATGCGTGGACACTAGTGATTTGTATGGTTGGGTGTAGGGTATACTTGCTACTCATCATTGGTATCATTGCTAGGGACTTTAGTTAGCTTCTTGCGCTTCTAGAACTTAGTGAAAATCCTTCACATTGTTGGATTGAACCTTAGAGCCATAATCATTCTAACTAATAATAACAACTATAAAGCACACTAAATTTTTCTTATAATCCAAAATGTCTTCTTCTCACAGGTGCGATGGATCAAAACTACAAGTGCCCCAAGAATGAAAAGTGGTATTTACTCATTCAAATGAGTTTATGCCTAATTTCACCTTCATTTTGCATCAAGATGAACAACGTTATGTTTCCACCTCACTGATTAGTTCCTAGGATGCTACTCCAAACTCTTAAGAGGTTGGGCATGCAAGATCTCAATAATGAATATGTTGTACAAGAACATGAATATTGGGACTATCGTCCCACAAAAACATAATGGAAAATAGATCAACAATAGGAGCAATGCTATGAATCTATGAAGGGGAAATGGTTCAATAACCCTTTGTTCTTGCTAAACCAAAAAGACACTGAGGGTCCCCTCTTTGAGGATTCTCAACATGTAGACTCTCCTCCATTTGATTTCAGTGAAGGGGGATTGAACCAAAATTTACAGTCCATTGTAAACAATCCTAGTTTAGGTAAGAATGGATTCCATGATCATGGGGGATCCAAAGATGGGAGTCATGGCAGGGATAAGGACAAGCATGACAATGATGATCATGGCCATGACCACCAAAGAGGAGGTGGCAGGCACCATGGTGCTAGTCCTCCTTCCTCTTTACCTTCATCATCCTCTTCTTCCTCCTCAAGCTTCAACCAAAGCTAAAAAGAGTATGATTGTAATGGAGGTGACCAATAGGACAAAAATGATCATGATTGTAGAGCCCGCTGAGATGATCAAGATCAAAGGCATGGCCATTCATTGAAGGCCCACCACCACGAGAGAAGGGAATCATAGATACCATGGTTACCACCAAGGCCATGACTATGATGAACCTTTTCTCACAACTCAAAACATGCTAAACATTGCAAAGGCAATCAGCATTCCAACAAGGCATGTGAAAGATAGCTGAATAAAGTGATTGGATATGAACAATGTCCCCAAGTTTGAGGGGGGATACAATTCATATATGCATAATCATCTACAAGCCTTTCACGATGCTTGTGTCTTACAAAACATAGAAAATGATTAGAAAAAACTAAGTTTTTTCCTAGGACATTCATAAAATAAGTAAAAAGTTGGTACCACTCTTTTTGAAGCTGGAATCAATTTGTAGATGAAGTACGATGCTTTAGTTGTTTAATGAAAAATATCAGACATACTCTCGAGTGTCCAACTTGAGAAAGCAAATCCAAGAATGATGATAAGAAATACATGAGCCCTTGGACATAGCCATGGACCAATATTATTCTCTTTTGCACATATGTCCTAGCCATGGTTATTCTCAAAGGAAGTAGCTTCGCCATATCATAGATGGGCTCCAATACAAAACACAAAGAACTCTTGTGGTCTACACCCAAGAGAGATTGTTAGAATTAAGAGTCTATCAGATCCAAAGGCTCATTAAGCAAGTTACAAAAGAAAAAGGAAACCTCAAAAAGAGGAAATGTGCTAAGAAGTATAACTGGGATCCTTCCATTAGAAAAAGGGAGGTCTGATTCTATGACAATGAGGAGGAGGCACAACTTGATGAAGTGGTGCAGCAAAAAATGTTGCTAATTTAGGAATCTATCTTCAAAATTTTAGCTAAGGTAGATAAAATATTTGAATCATTAAATGAAAATTTGCAAATAGCTCTAAAATTGTAGAGGAATCCAAAGAGAAATGTAGTGATCGTGATCCCAAGAGAAGGACGGAAGCTAAACATGCCCACTAAATGGATTAGGGCAAGGTTGCTACAGTTGCAAAGGTTGTGGAGTCTGAATCAGATGATGATGGAAAGTGTGACATCTACCAATATAAATATCCTAAGGGATGTTGCCTTGTTTTGTCATACTTGCAAGAATCTAGTGTCTAAATACTAGATTGGAAAGAAGGCAAGCACCCCGAAGGTTTCCTTATCATCAAGGAAACCCAAAGAAGTTCCACCAACAATAAGCCTATTATCCAAGTGGAGCTCCACTAGAACCATTCAAGTAGTATCATCAATGGTAGCATCCACACTCATGGGAGATGCCACCACCTAGGTAGTAGTACCCTTATAGATAGCCAAATCCATATAGATACTATGTTTAGCAACCCATGTCTCCACGTGACTCTTCTAGTCACACTTCTTTCTAGCATCACTACTACCCTCTATAGTACTATAGAGCTCATTCTCCATCTCCAAGAGGGGAGTCCCCATATCATTATCATCGTTCTCATCCTTTTGCTCATGTCCCTCTATCCTTAACCCAATTACCATCTACTCCATCAATGAAAATCCAACCACAACAATGTACCGCTACCAAGACTATTAACTTATAGTTGTCTCCTAAGCCAAGTGGTTTGGAACCTAGACCCTGAAATGATCATTTTTCCAAACCAATAGTCCTACAAAGTCCTCACAAACCCATGTGGCTAAAAATCCTACTTCTTCCTTATCCTTTGCACCCAATCCACTCAAGCCCCCTTTTAACTAAACACCTCCCAAAGTGCATACTGTCATGTCAACCCATGTAGTAATCAATTGGATAAAGGTTGGCCACCTTCTAAGGAAATTATCTAACCCTGAAAGTCCTCTCACTTACCTTCAAATTTCTAAGAATGAGCCTTGCAAAGCTTTTCTAGATTTAGGTTTTGGTGTCAATATAATTTCTCATGAGATGTACAAACCCTAGAACCTACCTTCACTGAAGAAGAGTAACATTCATCTTGAGTTGGCAAATCAGTCCATCACTAGTTCTTGAGGATTAGTGGAGGACATTATGACCACTATTTATGGGTGGTCCTATCCTTCCAATTTCCTAGTGATATGTGTTAGCAATTGCAAGGGGGATGTCCCAATTATCATGGGAATGGCTTGGCTAAGCACTCAATCAAAGATCTTTCCTTGAAAATTTTCAAAAAAATGCATTCAAAAAGATCAAGAAGAAAAAAGTTTCATGCATCGTGTATAGTGATACAAGGTGCAACTATGTGCAAAAATTATTTTCTATCAAAAGCACATCAATCAAAGAATGTAGAGAGTATGTAGATGAATTTAAAATTCAAAGGTGCTTGTACATAGTAGCTACAAAGAAAGAGGATACCTAATGGCTAATAGCTAATCCTAAAAGTAGCACACTCTACATGGAACCCATTGAGAGCCTAACTAGTGCCCATGTTGCAGGAATGGATGAACTGAAGCAATTTCATCACCAACTCTATAATGATGAACCTGATGATACCTATTGGGGAGAGTTGAAAATCCTTGAAAATTTCAAATAGAAGCCCTTAGAGTTAAAAACTCTACCTAACAGCATGGAATATGCATTCTTTAAAAATGGTAACCCAATGATAATCAATGTTAACCTTTCTCCTAAGTAGAAAGAGAAATTTTTGAACATGGTTAACAAATGGCCAACAGCCTTTGCTTGGTCATATCTTGAACTCATTCGGATTGAGCCTAGGATATGCTAGCATCACATCTATACTAATCCTTCCATCAAGCCAAAGAGGTAGCTATAGTGACAACTAAACCCCAAATTGAAGTAAATCATCAAAGAGGAAATTGAATAACTCCTCAAGATGGGATTCAGCTATCCAATTACAGATAGCAAGTGGATTAGCTCACTTATAATTGTGCCAAAGAAACATGGCAAGTGGAGAATATATATTGATTTTAGATTATTGAACATGATAACCTACAAAGATCATTTTCCATTGCCATTTTTGGACCAGGTGTTGGACACTATTTCTAGGCATTATTTCTATAATTTTTTGAATGGTTATAGTGGCTATAATGAAATTAAAATTGCACCAAATGATCAAGCCAAAACTACATTCATAAGTTCCTACAAAAATTTTGTGTATATAAAGATGCCATTTGGTCTATGCAATGTCCCTACCACCTTCCAATGTCTTTTCCTTAGCATTTTTCAGTAGCAGATTGGTAGCAGGATGAAATTCTTCATAGATTACATCTCCACCTATGGTGCTAGATTTGAGCAAGCCATAGACTATCTTGAGTAAGTACTTAAAAGGTGTGTGGAGACTAATCTTTGGCTCAATTAGCAAAAGAGCCATCAAATGATCTAGAAGGGCATTATGCTTGGGCATAGAATTTCTCAAGAAAGGATTAAGATGGACCCTGAAAAGATCAAGGTCATCCTAGGAATAACCTATCAGCCAAAAACTATTAAAGATGTCCGATCATTCCTTGGACACACTAGCTACTAACGATGACTCATAGATAATTTCTTTAAGATCATTAAACCATTTTTCGAGCTTACAAAGAATGATGCCTCATTTGTATGGATCAAGAAATGTGAAAAGGCATTCCAACAACTCAAAAAGAAACTTTTAGAAACTCCAATTCTATGAGCACTTGATTGGTTCCATCTATTTTACATCATGACTAACGCATTAAACTATACCTTGGGAGTAGTGCTTATGTAATTAGATAATCAAAAATGTCCTTATTACATCCACTACGCAAGCTAAAGTATTTTGGGTACACATCTAAACTACACCACAATAGAGAAAGAGCTAATGGTAGTGGTGTATGCCTTTGAGAAGTTCAAATACTATATGCTTGGGTACAAGGCCTTTGTGCATAATGACCATAGTTTCATTCATTTCCTCATGAACAAACCAATGATGAGCCCCCATGTCATATGATGGCTTGTGATCTTACAATGGTAAATCAAAAGGGAATTAAGAACATGATCACTGATCACTTTTTTGGGTTATGATGGGACAATAGAGAAGGAGAGCCCACTTTTTTATCAATTTCCAAATGAACTCCTCTTTGTCAATGCAATAAATGAACAAGTGCCCAATGAACCTACATGATACAATGGCATCCTCACTTATCTTTTCACTTAGGTGATGCCACAAGAGTTAGACCACTAGAAGAAACAATAGTTTCCTCATCAGGCCAAATGTTTCATAGATATTAACATACACCTTTACAAGGTGTGTGTCGATGGCCTAGTTCATTGGTGTGTTCCTAATGCTAACCAACTATACATTCTCCAAGATGCTCATGAGGGCCCTTGTGGGGCCACTATGTAGGTATGAACTTAAAATTTTTTTATGAACTTAAACTTTTTTAGTTCATACAAAAAAAATTTTAAGTTCATGACCAATAAGACCTTGATGTCAGGGTATTATTAGCCAAAAATCTTCAAGGATGCTCACCACTTCATCTACTCTTGTGAACACTATTAATGAGATGGTAAGATGACTGCTTAAATGGAGTGACCTCAATAGTGGAGCCAACCACTAGAACCATTTGACATCTAGGGCATAGACTTCATGAGCCCCATTACACCCATGTCAAATGAGAAGGCATAAATTATAGTCATTGTTGACCATTGTACAAAATGGGGTAGAAGTAGTAGCCATCACTGGTTGTACATCTTCCACTATTGCTCAGTTTGTGCAACAAAATGTTATAAATAGGTTTTTGGTGCTATGTGCACTAATTTCTACCAATGGTACTCATTTGATAGATGTTGCTTTTTACAAGCTCATGTAACACTTGGGCAGTCAAACATAAACTACCAACACCCTAGCACCTCCAAGCCAATGGTCAAGTAGAGGTTACAAATAAGATCACTAAGATCTTAACCAAAACAATAAGTAAATATAGGAGAGACTAGAGCATAAAACTTAACAATGCCCTCTGGGCATACCGCTCAACATGAAAACTCCCTATAGGCTATTCTCCCTATGAGTTGGTGTACAGAAAATTACCAATTCTTCCAATTCAATCCAAGCTCTATACACTTTCAAAAACTTGTGACCTTGACCTTGACAGTAGCCTAGCACAGAAAGAAAGATTAATTAACCTTAATGTGCTAAATGAGAATATATTGGTGGCCCTATCATTAAATGAAGTGCATAAGGCATTCAACAAAAAACATCATGACCTTAGAATAAGAAAAGTAAAATTTCAACCTAGAGATAAGATCCTCTACCATAACCCCACACATGTGCCACAACAAACTAAGTTTCAAACATTATGGGAAGGGCCTTATATCATTTATGAAACCTTTCCTTCTAAGGCCATGTTGATCTACAGACCTGAGAGCCCAAACAAGAAGCAACTAGTCAACATGTAATAACTTAAACCTTTCCATGAGCCTAAACAAGCCAGTGTAGCCAACACCTTAAAAGATGAATAGCCTTGCTTAATTTTTTGGATCTCCTCCTTCCAACTTAGTCATGGGGAAGATGTCCATCTATGCTAACCAATTAAAGTGACTCCTCAGCTTTTGAACCCTTTTTTTTGTTCTGCACTTTTCTATTTTACACTTTCTTTATTTTTACATCTTTTATTTTACACTTTATTATTTTTATAGTTTTTTTTTTTACAACATCATTAGACTTTCTAAATATTTTTCAATTTCTTTTATATTTTAATTTATTTTAGTGTGAACTTTTCTTCTTGTTTTCTAATAAAGTATTTTGTTGCCAGTAGGACACCATGATGATATAGCTATTTGCTAATGGTGGTTTGTACTTAACCTTTTTTATTGCTAAAGTCTAGTTTATATTTTTGAATTTTGATGATTGATGACTAAGAAAAAGTTTCTTTTTCATGGAACAAGTAATGAGTCCACATCATTCACCCATCCACAAACTCTATGGTCTTTCTTATTTTGGAATCATGATGTTCCTCTTTTAATAATTAACTTTAATGAACTCATGACCTTGGTAGTTTCCAAACTTGGGAAAGATTCAAAGGTTTGAAAGGGGTGTGACTTCAAGGGGATTCAATTCTCTTTGTACCTTTCTACTTACTCGAGTACAATTGTGTTTTTATGGATCTCTTACCATTTTGTATCAACCAATAATAAGAATTTAATAAGTATTTGCATGGTGTGGTTCCCATCTGAAAATACATAAAAACCATAAAAAATTTTAAAAAACATGATGAAAATTCAAAGCACATTCCTTAGACAAAATAATACGCTACAAGCACTGGTTATGATACTAGAAAGACATGTTATCCATGCCTAAAGGTTCCCTCTAACTAATGCCCTTTTTCACTTCCTACTTCTCTTTTCTTCTCCAATAAGGAATGATGATTGATCTGTGGGAGCATTCTTATGTCTCAAGGGGATGGTCTCATTTTAGAGCAGTGATGCAAAGTCACTAAAAGTGGTTGGTTTTGATCTGGACTAAAGATGGACTTTAGTGGATCATTTAACTATCAAATCCACAAGTGACTCCATGTGACCATGATTAGGAACCCCATTCGACCTTCTCTCTCATCCATCAATTCTTTTCATAACTCACCTCATTGTCAAATTCCATGTCTTGTTTAATGTCTTAGTTTGATGTGTTGAAATTCTTAGGTAGATTCTTCCATATTCGATCCTTAACTTTTCATAACCATTCATCACCTATGGGACCCACAGACTCCATGGTTTAAGGATATGAAAAGGAAAAAATAGCATGAGCTTACTATGGGGAGGACCCACTTGCATATCTCTTAGTTGGGCTAGTTAAGTTCCTTATCCTTAGGCATTTTCATAGTCAAATCCTTTGTGTGCCCTATCGGTTGCATCCAACTATGTGCTCCTTAAAGCATTTCTCCATAAGATTTTATTCTCCCCCTAATTTCTCAAAATTTGTGAACTTCTTAGCCCTCTTCAAGTATTTCATCATGTTCATGGCTTTTCTAGCTCTTCGAAGACTCTAATTTCATGCAAAAGCTCCTTGTATTTTTCAAGATATTTAATGTGAAAAATTTTCCACAATAGCTCCATCGATGGTACCCTATATATGCATCACACCCATCGATGAGACCCTATCAATGTAAGGTAAAAATGCCAATAAGTACGCAAGGATCCTTAGTCAATTTTCACATTTTCTCATAAATGTGGAGGGAGTTTTTGAATTTTCCATAGCCTAAAACCTTCTAAGAGCCATATCTTCATACCCATTCATCCAATTCACTTTGTTTTTCAACATTGTAGCTACTAGAGGTAAGCTCTTTGTCGTGGGGACCACAAACCTTAAGTTTTGACAAAAAAATTTCAAAATTTCTCTAACTCCCACAAAGGTTTAACTAACAAACCAACATTAAAACATTAATTTATGAAAGGTAAACCCTTCCAACAAGCTTTGGTAACATTCTAAGTTAAAAAATCATTAAAATAATAATAAAATAATTAATCTACCATGGTTCAAACTTAACCCAAGTGTAACTATCCAATGAGACAAGGTACTAAAATATTATAAGTTACACATTGTATGCTAAGCCTTGGTTGTGTTGTGACCACAAATGGTACCTAAGGAAAAACACACACAAGAGGGAGGACCATCCTAATCGAGGGGAAAACTACCATGAATAGGAAGGGGCCAAGAATAGTCCCATGAACAAGAATAGACTGATGCAATGGAACCTCTTTGGGAGGAGCCCAAAGTGGAATCTATCTAGTAGATTCCTAAAGAAGTAGTAGTAACAGAATAGTCTCACCAAGATGAGGCACCTGAACTTAGACTAAACCATGAGGTTACCTTGATGGAAGCCTACCCCAAGCAAATCGTAAACAAGGAGGTCCAGAAGTCCATGCTCCAAGAGTTAGACTTTAGACCTTTTTTAGAGTTCACACTACCAGAAGTCAAAACTCAATTGAAAAACTCTCCCATGTGGCCCACAATCACTTCCACAGGGTGTGGAACATGGAAGAAACATACTTGTTTTAAAACAATTAGTAGGCTGGTTCAATGATTAAGATCAAGGACATTTCAGTGTCCTACTCAATGAAATCCATTGTAAAGGCCCTTGGATTACCAAAAATTTGGGCCAACCTTGCTAACATCCCCATGTAGGAAGATCTTGGCATCAAGAAAGAATGGACATAGCAGTTGATGAGTGGCGAGGTACCCCTACACTCAACCATACGAAACGAGCGTAGCACGCATGATCTGGTCGAACTCCACAGACTAAGTGCCTACACACCCCATGGAATACCTGGGGTTAATCATTCATTGTCTTCCCATACTTACTTGTAGTTGTCACGGTGTATGGTTAAGTAAGTCCGAGGTATATGATTTTTATATCTTTTATGTTTTATCTCCTATGCTATTGAGGTGAAGGGTTGAGAAACTAATTGCTAACTCTAACTAATGACTAAGTCTAAATTACCTAGCGTCATCATCCATTCCCACTTACTGTACATACCCTGAACCGATGCAACCGCGGCTACCAAACGCTAATCGTTGCTAGGATCACCACGCGTAACGCACGTGCTCGAAGTGGTCATACTGAGGCACTTAACTAGGAGGAAAGGGTTGAGAAAGCTAATCTAGCCTAAGTGCAATGAGCAGCTAATTCCTTGATTATCTGTACACATCCAGTGCACAACTACCACTGGGATTACCAAGCATAGATTCTGAATATGCCACTGGGTTACCAAGTAGTCACACTAGATGCTTGTAATCAAGTCGTACTCATACCACGTTGCGATGAGCAGCCAATTCCTTGACTAACCGTACACATCCTTAGATGCTCGTAATCAAGTCGTACTCATACCACATTCTAGGAGTTTAAGGGTGAGAGAGAAAAAAATAAATAAAATCCTATTCCACACACTGCAAGGTTTATCTAGGAAGTTTGTATTTATTTCCTTACACAACTTGTGTTCAGGTACAATGTTGCTCGAATAAAGATCCGTTCACTTTAGGACTCCTACTACGAGCACATGGAAAATATTCTATCTCTGGAGTGATCAAACTACCAGAGTTTCCCTACTTCTAACTCAGTATGGAGAAACAAGGGAGAGCTGCCTCTTATTTATAGATATGGCAGTGGACCATGATATCGCATACGCGATATTGCAAGGGACGACATGATATCGCGATGGTCGCAATATCACGTACACGATATCGTGGCTCATGCGAATCACGTCTCATCAGCAGTGTTATGGGATTGATCATTAGGAGTTTGGTGCACTTACCATGGTGAAGCATGCATACTTTAAGATTGTAGCCTTCCACCTTAATCCAATGGTGAGGCCAAGAAAGATCATAGCTTTCTCCACCCATGTGTGTGCTGCTCTAAGTGGTAGATTCCCTATCAACCTTCCACAATTAATCTATCTTGAGATAGAGAAGTGGTTTAAAGAAAATGAACATGGAAGGAAGACACTTCCCTTCCCATGGCTCATCCAAAAATTATTCAAGAGGGGAGGAATAACATCCTACATAAATGATGTCATCCAACATGCCCTAAATGCCTCCTTGGAAAAAATGATGAAGGACAAGATGCCTACTAAAGTCATCCAAGAGAGGAGTAGAAACCACCACATCCACCACCTACTCATGAAAAAACACTAGAGGCCTACACCACCCTTAAGCACATGCATGAGGTCTAAGAGTAGCTCTTGCAAGAGTAGGAGTAGTGAGAAAGAACAAGTGGTGGTGATCTATTTATGTATTTTCTAGCAATGAGCCACCTCAATGAAGTAGCTCGAACCATCAGCCAAATGAAAGGAGATGGGCTATGTTTCTCAACCCAAAGAACATAGCTACCTGCAAGATCAAATTCCAACACTTAATAGGTAACAGTATCTCTCTTTCAATAGTAGCAATTCCCAAAAATTTCTAGGAACATTGCTACTATTTCAATGCATTTAGAGGAGGGCAAGGGGGCAAGTGTCCTAGTGATGCAACACCATGGGCATTAGATAGTGATAGAGGTAGATGCTAATAGAATTTCTGAAGCATTGAATGCACCAATAGCATCCATACAAAACTAATCTACACTTAGATATGTGTAGACATCTATAAAAACCCTTAGTGGTAGATTGAGTACAGCCCAGCAAAAGGAGCTACTGGACTAATTAGTGGTAACTAGGCAACCAAATCTAGATATCTTTAACCTTACAAATACAATCATTGTAACCCAATTAGAGATACTTGAAGCAAGGGGAAAATTCATCATATTGGAGGGGCAACTTCAAACAGCTCAAGCTAAAAACCAACGCCTGGCTATGGAGGTTGCTAAATTAAGAGCCCACCTTACTGATCTTGTGTTTCTCAACTCTAGACTAACACATGATGAAGCCTTCAAATAGCTTGAAGAAAAGATCAAAAAGGTTGAAAATGCAAAGGATATGATCATCTTTAACCATTGCATGACCACTGTTAGAACATACACTATTCAAAAGAACTTGAGCCAAACACACCATGAGAATGCAATTCTGACCAAAAAAATCATCGCCTGTGGAATGTTGATGTGCATAAGCAGAAAAAGCAAGATTTTATCCATCAACAACAGGAGTAGCTAGCCAAATTAAATAATGAATTGAGAAGGTTGGTAGCAAAAAATAGAAATCTCTCCATGAAGGAAGTCTAAGCCCTTTACCAAAAATCTACAATAGACATAGTCACCAAGAAAAAAAAGGCTCTTAAATTTGAGAGAGTCAAGTATCATTACAGAGATTAGGTCAATATATATAAAAGAAATTAATGAAAAACACATTCAAATAAAAAAGGTAAAAATCAATGAGGCCCTCCAGTAGCTCAAGGAAGGAGGTGATGTCTAGCAACCTATCTTTGATGGATTCAATGAGTATAACAAATTGAAGATCCACATGAAACAACTACAGATCGAGGAGATAATGGAGCACATAGAGCTTGCCAATCTCCATTATGCAAATTTAGTGATGTTGAAAAAGGCAATAGTCAAAATTGGAGAAGCAAGTGGCTAGCTCGTACTTGCTATACAAGGTAAATTTCAAGCATCACAAAGACACCAAGAAGAAGCTTGAGATTGCCAATGTCAAACTTGAGGTTCTCAAAGCAAATTTCATTGATCAAAAATCAACCGCTAAGAACCTAGCCAAGAGAATGAATGATTACCAAGAGCTGTGCATGCACTTAGAGCATTCAATATTCAATGTAAACAATTCATTACTTGGTTCATGAATGTTAAGGAGCTATTTCTAACAATGTCCTATCCATGGAATATTCCCATTCTAGCCCACATTTGTGATGCAGTGTGGACGGTGAATGATTCGTGAAGTAAGGAGGAGAAGATGAAGGCACTATTGGATGCCATTCATCTTCCACCATAAGTTGTAGTTTTTGTAGGATAGCCACAACCACCTCAACCACCACGTGCATCCAAAGTAGAAGAAGGCCATTCGAAACCTCAAGAGCCTTCACCACCTAGGACCATTTGATCTTTTTCATTATCTTCATATTATAAAAGGAAATATGCTTGTCAATTTTTTCCTAGTGTTCAATTTTGTTGTCCTGAACACCAAAATTTTAGAATCATTGTAAAATCATAAACTCGAGCAATTAGTTTTTAGTGTGTTGTTCGTATGTTTGTTTTCTTAGTCAATAATCCCATACCTTCCTAAATTTTGTAAAGAACTTGAGGATGAGTTTTCATTCAGTCGTGGGGGTATGATGAGTCACATGGTTTGACCACCTTGATGGGATGATGTCAACAGGATCTCGTTGATGTGATCTTGTCAATGCAGGGCTTGACCTGCTGATGTGTACCCATCAACGGGGCATCCTATTTTTGCTTATAAATGTGTGCCTTCTACTGCATTTATTGCATCAAGTCTCATAGTTGTAATGAAGTTCTTGCATTTTTTTCCACTTGAAAGTTAGAATATTTTCTAAGTGCCCGCAGTAGGAGTCAAAGAGTATATGGATCTTTATTCAAGCACTATTGTACTTGAGAACTTCAATGTGTGCAGCAATAAAGATGAGCTTTCTAATAAACCTTGTAGCACTTTGAAATAGATTAATTGCTTTACTTAAGCATTTAATATTTCAATCAATTTCCTTTAATTTTTTAAGTAATTAAGTGATTAATTAAGATAGATTAAATAGTGATTGATTAAAGCACATAAGTATTACCACTTCGAGCACATGCTTGTTGCTTGGTAACCCCAGTAACACTTAACATTTGATAGCCCAGTAACATTAAACGTGTTCAGGATGTGTACGACAAGTGGAAATGGATGCTTATGTTAGAAATAATTAGACATTAGTAATTCTTAGATCAATTAGTTAGTTAAACATTAGAACTACTTTATTCTTTATTCTTTAGTGACTTAATTCATAAAAGATAAAAATGATAAAAATCATATACCTTAGTTATACTTAACCATACCCTTGTACTTCACAAGTGTAGCTGGGAAGACAATGATTGCAACATTAATTTCACCTCCTAGACCAGTGCACTAACAAAACCTAAAGTCCTTGGAATTCAACTGCATTGTGTGTGAACACTAGTGATTCGTATGGTTAGGGGTAGGGTATAGTCACTACTCATCAATATATATATATATATATATATATATGAAATTAATATTTTATTACATATGAATAGATGCAAAGGATGTGTTAGAAAAATTAATTTGCATAAAATACATTAGTAGCCATAAATCCTATGTTTAAGTATGTGTAGCCATTTTAAGCATGATCGAATTATCATTCATATAAAATATTATATCCTAATTACTTGTATAATACCTTGTACTAAAGAGTATTGAATTCAAAATCTAGTACTAGCACCTTACACCAATTTGAAGGTGTTGTTCCAAGTATATTTCATGTGTTTTGGGAAGGTCCATTTTCTAGACAAATATAGAAGTGGTGTCACTCCCTTTAAATTTTACGTCAAAGTTAATCTAGATTTTTTATTATTGCATTATCAAAGATAATTACATTGTTTAGTGCTTTCATAAGGCTTGGAAGATCCTCCTATTCAAGAATATTATCTTTCTTTAAAAATGAAGATTGAATGTTTGGTACCAAAATACTAGGTACAATGCATATGACTATAGTATGAGTGCTCCTTTTCCAACTTAGTGCAACTCCAATGTCATGTAGTAGATTTTTAAAATAATATAACTTTATTTTGATAAGTGTTAAGTGAGATTTTTTTTTTTTGAGGTTGTTATTTTGCAATTCTCCTAAAGGGTACCATTTTCTTTTGTTTTTATTTTTTCTTACCAATTGTAAGTAACCCAAGGGATCACTTTGTAAACTTTAGGCTCTCTTAAGGCTCTTGTGATTTTTTTTTATGTGGTTTTTTGTTCACTTAACCTCTTTAAATATTTAAGGTTGAAGGCTATAGGAATATTTTATAAGTTAATTTTTAGGAAAAATGCTAAATACTAATACCACTTAGTTAATTTTTTCTAAGTATGTTGGAACCTCAAAATAATTGTAATATAGGTATTTCTCAAAATATATAGCTTAGCGTTACCCACTATAACTAAAACCATGACTTAGAGCTCACATTACACTTTGATAAAACATAAAGTGAAACATTCTTAATTGAAAGATGAGTTTGTTTCCATTATAGAAAATTAAAAATTAAACATAAGATCTACTACTATGAGTGTATTGCATGAGTTAAAAGCAAAGGTAGTCATAGTAATTTTATTCTAACTCTACCATGACTGCATTCACTAAGTTTTCATCCATCTATTTTCCCATCTTGAGTACAATGCCACTGGTATGTTGCACCTAATAATTATGGTAAGATACTCAATTATTACATTCTCAACCAAAGGAATTGTAAAGCACTTATTTATTACATTCTCAACTAAAGAATGAGTGTGTTTCTACCAAAGAGAATTGAACATAAGATCAAATGTTATGTTAATCATCAATAAGAATAAAAAAAGATATTCACAATACATCATAAGCTTAACACTCATAGCACCAAAAATAATAGAAAAGGCTAAATTTTCCAAACTACACATTAATTTTCTTATAATCTTTTAATAAAAGTTGCAAGAATTAAGAAGATTATATTATGTAATTGGCCAAATATAAGTCTTCTTTCCTACTTGTAATACCAATTCCTTTTTATGGTTAAGAAAATTAATTTTAACAAAAAAAAAGGCTATGAGAACAAAATATTTATTGAAATAGATTTCGTATGCTTAATAAGGCCAAGAAGAGTAAAAATTTCCAGCTTAACTTTATGAAAAATCAATAAAATATTAAATAGCTTAATAAAATCTGAAACTTTAGAGTATTCTTTAGACTAAACATCAACATCTAAAGTCAATTACATGCTTATTGATGAGTGGTGAGGTACCCCTACACCCAACCATATGAATCACAAGCATTCACATGCGATCCAGTTGAATTTCATAGACCTTAAGTTCTTAAGTACATTGGTTCTAAGATATGAAATCTAATCATAATGATCGTTTTCTTCTTAGTTTCACTCATGAGGTACAAGTATATGATTATGTGTAACTGAGTTATATGATTTTTATCATTTTGTATTTTATCAGTTTAATCACCTAGAACAAGAATGAAAGGTAGAGGAATTTAATATCTAACTAATCTACTACCTAGCTATCCTAACACAAGTACTCATTCCCACTCCCCAGATACATTCTAAATGCATGTAGTGCTACTGGGTTACCAAATGTTAAGCATTTCTAGGTTACCAAGTGCTACACATATGCTCGAAGTGGTCGTGCTTATGTTTATTAACAACTAGAAGTTAATTACTTAATGAAAATGCATTAAAGTAAAGTGCATGAATATCAAATGCATTAAAGAAAACATTAATCTATTCTCATTACTGCAAGGATTATCAAAAAGGTTCATTTTTATTCTTCTCACACTATTGTGCTCAGGTACATCAGTGCTCAAACAAAGATCTATACACACTCAGACTCCTACTACGGGCACTCAAAAAATATTTTAACTCTAGAGAAAAGAAACTACAAGAGCTTTGCTATCTATGAAAAACTATATGAAAATCATAAGCCCAAGCACTATATTTATAGGCCGACATATACCCCATGATATTGAATATTTGACATTGCATCTTAGGCTCTAACATCAAGTATCTGATATCGAGGCTTCTATATCGGATATCCAATATTAGAGCTAGTCAAAATATGATTCATCATACCCCACAACTAAATGAAAACCTTTCCTCAAGTGAAGAAGACGAGGGACAAGTTCCTTACAAAATATTTTGAAGGTATGGGATTATTGATTGACATACAAACTAACTCAAATGGAATAGAAAAATTCCAAGGGCTCAAGCGTATGGATTATAATCTTTTACAAAATTGGGTGTTCATGACAAAAGAAGAAAACACCTTGGACAAAATTGACATTTACTTCTCTAGCAGCTGAAGAGCGACGAAGAAGATTCAATGATCATGAAGAGTCCTCATCACATGGTGCTACTGCTACTACTTCCTTTGTGAAGATAATCCTGCTTCTTGTCCATGCATTCCATCCATGCTTTCCACTATAATCACAACAAAATTGTGGATTAGTATGCAACATGTAACATATAACCTTGAAGTACCTTATCTCATTAGTGGTTACACTTGGCTAGGTTGTGATTGTGATGGATGAATTT